>JADKXX010000305.1:0-28725 GCA_017310255.1 Butorides virescens
GGGGGGGGGGGGGCGGGAATACTGTTACGATTCTCTCACCAGGCTTTGAAACTGGAAAAGGTTTCTCTGTAGGGGAAATAATTCCTGGGACATGTGAAATATGAGGCCTGTTGCACAAGAAGAAACTAGTAGAATTTAGCTCCCTTAGCTTTGCAAAATGAGACTGGAAAAGGCTAGCACTGCTCTATCTTGTATAGTCCTGCAGAAGGTCCTGTGTTATTTGCAGCCATGAAAGCAACACATGTTGCCTGCTTGGGTGTTTAGAGCTGAAGCCAGCTATTTTGTGCCTGTTGATCTGAATTGTGTAGAGGCTACTCAGTGATCATTAGCAAAAGCAGAGGAGCTATGGCTAGCCATTAACATCTTTAAGCTTTGTTTACTTTGTTTCAGATGGGCTTAAACAAGTATGGCAGCAGAGCCAAAGATATTTTTTTTTCCCCTCTACATTTATGATGTTAATTATTGAATGCACTCCTTCCCTCTGCGCCTTCGATGTTTGTTGAAGCCATCTGGACTTGAACCTTACTTCATACAATAGACTATAACTGTTATCCTGAATAGAAGGTCCTAGCCCTGATACTATATTTATATTACTTTTTTTTAACAAAAGCGTTTAGATGGAGAATAATTTCTTCTCTTAGCTTAACATTTAAATTGGCATAGATCATCTATTGCTTTATCACAAAATGAATCATTTACTGTGCAGCTTTGCCTTCTTCTCAGGAGATAAGGGGAAAAGGGGATCTCTTATCCTTATCAGATAAGGTGTTCATTTCCTCTGCTGTCTTTTCTTTCCCTTAGCAAAAATGCGTGGGGTAAGTACAAAACTTTCCACATCATCTGATATTGCAGAACTCTGACAGTCTCTGTCTTTTCTGCAAGGATATCCCCTATGGCAAACTTCTCAGAGTTTGTAGATGCTCTTTCTCTCAGAGTCTAGATAGAATTAATGAGTTTCCACACAAACACCTCCAGTAATACCTTGCTCACTGAAATTGCCTGTGGGCCCCCTCGACTATACATTCAAGACTGTCAGTTGTCCATTTCTTACCAAGAGAACTTCAGCTGGTAAAACAGACTGATTGGCTGTAGTCAGTCAGCTGATAATGCCTCCTGCTGCAGAAGAGGGAGGATGCCTCTGATGTGTAGATTTGAACTTTAAATGTCATTATGGGAAGCATGCAGCTAGGAGCTGTTCTTGTAAGCCAGAGACTCTTTTTTCCATCCTGATTATAATGCATTTGCACTTCTGAATTAGTAGACTAGTAGATTTACCAAGCTTTTCTAAAAGGTTTTAGTCTCTTGAGAATATAAATGAACCGTAGGAACACAGGAAACACAAGCTGTGTCACTTGTATGAGCTAAAGCCTTATGATGATCTTTCAAGGAAAGCTTAATTCTAAGAGAGAAACTTGAGGCACACTGATTTTTAATGCAAGCTGAAAGAATCTTCATTCTAGTCAATGATTTTGAGCCTAGAGATTGCTGTTTTAATAATTTTTCAAGTTTATAAATTGGTGTAGTTTTTCCTTGCTAGTTTCTAGCACCTAAACCGCCACCATACAAATGCAGTGAAACCTGAAGCAAGAATACAATATTCAATGCCTTTTGCTTACACAGTGTAGTCTCAGTACAATGAGAAAGTCTATTTTTTCCTATCAAGTAATAAATTAATAGCATGGACGTAACAGAAGGTACTCCCACTCAAAGTGAACATTACCTCCCACTTCAGAAGAACACTTCTTCTGCCTGGAGAGATTTCTGTAGTTGCATTATATGATATTCTTGGCTTGTTTGTGAGTTCTGATAAACATGGAAAAAATGGAGACAAGCACTCATATGAATCAGTTTGCTATTCATATTTTCAACAGTATCTGACAATATTATTTCATGTGAGATTTGAAAAGGCTTCTACATTCATGTTTATTCCCAGTAAGACAAAGCTATATTTCACTTACTGTGAGGGACTAAAATCTCTTTACTCCAAATGCAAACACAGTGGAGACCATCCTTGGCTATGCATCTGAGCTGAACAATGTATGAAGACGTAGCATTTAAATTTGAAATGGTGATATTGACAGCATTGCTTTCTACAGGCACCTAAAAACAAATGATGTTTAATTTATGTGGCAGCAGTAAAACTTAATCTTACATTAACTGTTTTCTCAGCCACGGATATCTTCTGAGTGCAGCTGAAAGTAGGGACTCCTATCATCAGAGGAATTACTACACATTTTAGCCAATGTCTTTTCTTTCTTTCAAGCCAATAACCTCTTTTTCATGAACTCATTCTGCTCAGTGAGGACATGTAAGCAATGGTTTAGATCTAAATATCGCTTTTAAAATCAACTAGGCATTATATATACGGAAAAATAATCAGCTTGCTTAACTCTGAGCCTTGTTCACATTCTGAAGAACAAGATGTCAAGGTCAAATTAAATATTAAAAAAAAACCCCAAACCCTTATTCTCAGCTGTCAACAGTGTGTCTAAATAGATCCATGTCACTGATGTAGTAAGGAGCGTGGCTGGACTGAATGTGTGTGGCTGCCTATGCCTTAGCACCACAGAAGTAATGTCCATATACAGCTGATGATGACACTGGAGCTCCAGTAATTGTACAGGGAATAGAGATTTTCTTGAAACAAAGACAGCACCTGTATCTAAGAAAATCCCTGAGCTGAAAACTGTAGGACAAAATATGATCAAACCCCCTTTTTATATGCTTGAACTATATTACACTCTTCCCCAGATGTCCACTGGTGGCTGCTATCAGAGCACAGTATCCTGCACTAAATGGACATTTGGTCTGATCAGTTCTAGGTGTTACGATGGTTTTGGTAGAAGTACTACCGCAGATTTAAATATTTATTTTAGCATGTCTGCTGTGAAGCTTTGTTTTCTTAATTAGATAAATTTCCTAAAAAAACCCCAACAAAAACCAACACCCCCCCCCAAGAGGTGACCAGCTCTTCTCTTTGGTTTTCTGTGGTGCTTTCTTTTTTTTTTATTAACTTCCTATACTTCTATTTATTTTATATATATATATATATATATATAAACTTCCTTTTGCTAATGAAACTAGCTTGGTACAAAAAAGCCCCTCACAACATAGTATTACAGAAAGATTCCAAATCTCCTACAGAAGAGGGAAGTGAAGTGGATTTACGACCCAAGCGTTAAATTACATTATATGTACATTAATCCTACTCTCAATAAACGTTTCTCAGCTAGCTTTATATATACTCTTGTGCTTGTATGCCCATATTCACCCTTTCCCTCCAGTCCCATCTCTAAATGCAGCCTACATTGATGTGATTCTGAAGAGTTTACAGCCTAAGTTTACAGGATCAGTTGGGAGATAATGAATATTCATGACCCGTAGTTTTTCGCTACTCAGTTGTTCTCATCACTCAGTGTAGCTGTCTCTACCAGTCCTTCACATTGCTAACTTGAATCTCCTATCTCTCCTGTCTCCAGAACCTGTAGGAGCATTTTTACTGCTCTTAACTCTCTATTTTTCCACAGGCTGCATACCAGACTGTCTGCACATGTTTATCTATCCATTGCAGTATCGAATGCTTGGTTATCTGGCTGTCCTAGAATGGTCTAGGACTTGTATGTCAATGAACAAGGGGACCCTTTCAGGACTTGCATATTTTTTGTACCAAGATGAAACCTTTCTTATGTGGGCCTCTCATAGTACTCCTTCTGAAGTGGCTAAAGAAAGTGGCAGCCAGCTATAAGAGAAATAGAAAAATATCAAAATTTCATAAGTCTTCTGATATAAAGTGAAGAACATGGGAGATTCTGGTGGTACAAGAGACTCCCAAGAGCAGAGATGCCCAAGAAGTGTGAACAGTTGCTTTTTAGACAATTTTCTTCCTGGGGTTCTCTTCTACCTGATAAACACATATTCTTCATACAAATACAGATAACACAGCTTGAAAAGCAGACAATTTCAGGGACTCAGTGATACAAATAATGCATATGTGCATGCCTGCTGGTGAAGCCTTTGCATGATATGCTCGATGGCAAGGGGCAAGATAAGCAGCCATTGCTGCTGCATGCAGATCTCACTGAAATTACAGCTATTTTTCCACCTCTTTCTTAGTTCCTTTAGGTTTTGGTACTGTCTTCTTGCTGCACCGTATTCTCACTGTTGCATGTCCTAAAATGTACCTGGAACTGATCTTGTATCTCAGAGAAATTATTTCACTTCTTGTTGAAGAAGGAAATCTGGAAAACTGATGCAAAACAAAAGTGTGAAAGGTATGAACCTTAAAAGCACAGCAACCTTAAAAAGCTGTGCTTAAAAAAGCACAGCAACCTGATCACTTACCAGTTTGAAAATTTAACGATACCAGCAATAAGAGTCATATTTCCCATCAGTTAAAGTGTAATCAGGATTTGAGTTTGGATGGCATTTCTGATATCTGCTTCATCTTTTGCATCACTGATGGTTGTAGTGTCTCATTGACAGGTTAATGAACCAGCTGACATGCCGTTCCATTTTTTTTCTGTGTAAGCCTATTAATCTTTCTTTCCCAAACAGCTTAGGCTCTGTTAGAACAAGATTAAGAGACCTTGCAATCCATGTTGTGTGTGTTCTTCACTAGCATCCTGTTGATGTCCTGCTGTACGTGTCATGTCCTGCTGAGCTGATAGTAAGGCTCCTCATGTTCTCAAGTGATTGTCATCTGGAAGATACTTACCAGTGTCCACCGAGTGGATTCTGAGAGTGCATCTCTGTATCTCAGCTCATATGGTGTAGGAGTTGAAGGCAGGGCCCACTTTATTATCAATTGGTTTGTGATCTGATGAGCACTTAAGTTAGATGGTGTCAAGCACTTCCCTAAATTGGGGAACATGCAGCTGTTATACATGCAAGAGAAGCAGGAAAGCTTTGGTAATTATGTCAGTCAGGTGGGGTTTGTAAAAAATAAAAGACTTGGCACAGAATGCTGAGCACTGAAAGTCTTTAAAAAGACTGGAAATAAATAATTACTAAATCTTTATGGTATCAACAAAATAGGGCTGCTCCTCCTCTTCCCATTCTTTTGTGAATGCTTCTACTGATTTCAGGAAGACCCTTTTTCTAAGCAAGTGCTATTCTGAGTGAATCTGAAAGTTAAAATCAAAATGTCAAGAGTACCTATAATCATGAACTGTACAAAAAATTTCCAGAATGTCTTCCAATTTCAGCAACTGTGTTTAGCTATGTAATTGTAAGTGCAAATATGTTTTTGTCTTTCCCTCCAATAAACACAAGGTGGCCAGAAGTGTCCAGAGGAGGTCAAAGTGATAATTTGGGTTGTACTGGTAGAGCCCCCCAGCAGTGAGAAGCATTGCTTTTTCTCGGACCATGATTCCTCTGAGAAGGTAAAGTTTTGGGAAGCTCTTGAAGTTATCTCAGTTATCAGATACTGTAGGGGATCTTTAAATAAACATCTAAAGCACATAGTTAATATGATTTCTTTTTCATATCTCCCCTACAGCACTGTGTAATGGGTAAGTGGCCTTCAAAAAGAGTTGAACTTTGAAAAGGTTTCTCAAAATGCTCATGCTCTGTAACAAGGATTCCTTAGGTGCATGGTACTGAGTCAACCTGCTCTTTGTAAACCAATAAAGAAGTTCAAAAAGCTATCAAAGAGAGCACAGGAAGCTGATTAAGTACTGTACACAAATATCACTATATATTTTTCTGTATATGACTATTTTATAGTCTAGTAAATGATTTAAAGTAAAACACTTCTCCCGTAAAAGCTGATAGACTTCTGCTATTGACTTCAGTTAAGACTTCATCCAAGGAAGCCAAACTGAAGCTTAGCTCTCTGAATCAGTAAAAATAACAAGTGTATTTTGGGAGTTACAATTCTTAAAATAATCTTCAAGAAAATGCTACCACTGCTTCGGCTGGGCACTGCAATAACACAGCTCGTGAAGACACTGTACCTGCTTTGCTTGGTGTAACTGAGATGGTCTTTCCTTTCATGCAGCTGTCATGGATGTAATTTGCTGCTATCCAAATAGATGCAGATCGCTCCATGTAGAGATCCTTTCGTTTTATCGTGATGGAAGGTGATGACGTGTTTTGTTTGAAAAGTTTTGTTATTCTGTCCCTTTGGAGAAAAGGAAGCAGAATAAAAACCAAACATTTTACTGGATTATAGTTACTCTTCCCCCCCAAACCCCAGAAAGCATCATTACAGCACTTGTTAGTTTTCCAGTTACCTATACACAAAATTCAGCATCTTAAAGTCTTGAAGGTGAGGCCTGAGCAGCTTGAAACAGGAAGTGTAATTCCAGTACCTTAGTAACTCCAGCAAATTTAAGCATGCAAATCCTTGTTGCGTGGTGGAGAACTGTTAAATTCCTTAAACTTGTAAGGCACAGCATGACATGAGACCAAATCTGCATGGCCTTCTTTTGTACTTACAGTTGGATATAAAAAGCATTTAGGAGGTATGAAATCAGGTTAGAAATTACTTCATAAAGTCTACTTGCCACCTACCATAGGGGCACCTAAATTCCTTTTGAACAGTAAAATTTCCCAGTTACCCAAATTATAAATTACCACAAAGATATGAAAAAATTCTTATGAGATATATGCCTGCCTTCTGACTTCTGTTCCTGCAAAGCATCAGAGTTTGACAGAGATGTTTAAATGCCACCTCAGTCCTCAGCCCTGTAGGCTTCTCCTGGCATACCTAATGCACACAGCACAGAAAGTCCAAGAGGTTTAAGGCCTTCCATAAGAGGCTGCAACTGTTCTGCCTAGGTTTTCCCCCCCCCATCTCTCTCTCATTTACTCTCTGCCACACGCAGGACAGATTTATTTTTTTCCAAAGCTAAAGCTGTGCCAGTTCAATGTTCTTAAAGAAAAAGGACGGCATACTAAATGCGTACCTGCATATTTCAAGTATTAAATGCGCTGATCATGATACAATATTTAATAACTGAATAAAACCACTTGAAGGTTCTCCTGTTTTCTGCTTCAGAGTAGCTGTGAATTAGCCATTAATATTTCAAAGCATGATTTCAAATGCTTGGCTGGAACTTCTCTGTGGGAGTGTTTTTTCTTTAATCCTTTTCTTCCTGACAAGTAAATCATACGGAGCAAGGATAAGGAGCAATTTCAATGTCAAACTGATGTTACTTGCAGAAAGGGGTGATGTCCTTTTCTAGGCAAGCAAAAAGGCCTTTCAAATATTTTTTGTTTTTATTTTAACCCAATAAAAAGGGAGAAAGGAAGTTTTTTTTTTTAAGACCACTGGATTGAAGCCTAGGAGGCCGAGGTTCAAGTCCTGGCTCCAGCTTGGAAAAATCATCATCTCTGTGAGGCAACTGCCTCCCTCCTCCCCCACCCACCTTCTCTTTCACACTTTTTTTTTCTGCCTTCTCTGTTCATACCATCAACCCTGCAGCCTAGCTTTCAAGAAACTGAGGCTCCTGGAACACCTCAGAGGCAAGACAGCAAATGCAGTGGGTTTGGTGCTTACTGCAAGTTGGCACCTGAAAATATTGAAGGTGACAGGGGGAGTAACTTCAGCCCTGAGGTGGTTGCTTTGCTCCTCTGCAATGTGCAGAAGATCGCACTGGGGAATTTCCCAGTGTAGTGACATTTCCTTAGCTTTAGGAGATGTTCCTAAACACAGCTCTTTTTTAATGCAGAGTGGTGGGTTATGTGGCAAAATAATCAGCAATGAGTATACAGCGGCATACAGTGTTGTACCCTGTGTACCCTATGATATGGTCTCATGGCAAAGATCATGTCTTCTGATCTCGCTTCTCTCTTTCTAAATATACCCTTAATTTCAGGGGTGATACCAAATCTGTAGATATAAAAAGAGGAAAACCCATTTTGTCATGCGGGTACTGAGACAGGAATCTGCTTAGTCGGTTTGGGTTCTTTTTGTTTTGTTTTGTTTTTCTTTTGTTTTTGTTTTTTTTTTTTAACAAACCAAGGGACAGATGTTGATTTAATCTGCCTATCTACATTTTACCTGGCTTCTTTGTTTTAGCTTTCTCACAAAAGACCCAACTGAAGATAGCCGTATTTTAAGGTAATCGGATCACCTTGAAGATTAACCCTACAAGTTCATTCCATCTGTTAAACCAGTATTTGATAATTCAGAATTGCAAGAAAATACTTAAAAATCTATTTTTCTTACGTGCCACATCTGACATCTCCTTGGGTACATGGTATAACATTATATATAACGTATAACAAAAACCAGCTCAGTGTCTGTTTCTTTCTTTTACTTTGAAGGTGTTAGTGTTGAATATTCAATGCAAGTCAATAGATGCAAATAAAAGTGATTGATTAAGGTAATCTTTGGCAATAAAGTATCAAACTGTTTTGGAGGCATGGAAAGATATATAATGACTCTTTGTATTGGCCTTGCATGGCAAGGTTTTGGTAGTGGGGAGGCTGCAGGGGGGGCTTCTATGAGAAGCTAACAGAAGCTTCCCCCATGTCCGATAGAGCCAATGCCAGCTGGCTCCAAGAGAAACCCGACGCTGGCCAAGGGCTGAGCCCACCAGCCACGGTGGGAGCGCCTCTGGAATAATGTAGTTAAGAAGGGGAAAAAAACCCCTGTGCAATTATAGATGGAGAGAAGAGTGAGAACATGTGAGAAGAACAGCTCTGCAGACACCAGGGTCAGTGCAGAAGGAGGGGCAGGAGGGGCTCCAGGCGCCGGAGCAGAGATTTCCCTCAGCCCCGGGTGCAGCCCATGGTGGGGCCGGCTGTGCCCCTGCAGCCCAGGGAGGCCCACGGGGGAGCAGATCTCTGCAGCCTGGGGAAGGACCCGTAGAGGGTGGATGCCTGAAGGAGACTACGACCCTGTGGGAAGCCCACGCTGGAGCAGTCTGTTCCTGAAGGACTGCACCCTGTGGAAGGGACCCACGCTGGAGCAGTTTGTGAAGAACTGCAGCCCATGGGAGGGACCCCATGCTGGAGCAGAGGAAGAGTGTGAGGAGTCCTCCCCTGAGGAGGAAGGAGCAGCAGAAACAACACGTGATGAACTGACCCCAACCCCCATTCCCTGTCCCCTTGTGCTGCTGGAGGGGAGGAGGTAGATAATTGGGGAATAATGTTGAGCCCAGGAAGAAGGGAGGGGTGGAAGGAAGGTGTTTTAAAGATTTGGTTTTATTTCTCAATATCCTACTCTGATTTGATTGGTGATAAACTAAATTAATCTTTTCCCCAAGTCGAATCTGTTTTGCCTGTGATGGTAATTGGGGAGTGATCTCTCCCTGCCCTTATCTTGACCCAGGACCTTTTTGTTATATTTTCTCTCCCCTGTCCAGCTGAGGAGGGGAGTTACAGAGCAACTTTGGTAGGCACCTGGTTTTCAGCCAGGGTCAGCCCACCACACTCTTATCAAATCAACAGATATTGAGGAGATGTGAAGAAAGATTTTGACCAGTATTGTGTAACTACCTACAACATGATGAAATACATTGGAGCAAAACTTTGGCAGGCAGGAATCATGCCAAACAGCAGTGACAGCTTTCATTTTCTGAAATTAATTTTATACTTTGACTTTTAGACTTACCATTGTAAGAATACAGTATAATTAATTGTGTTTGGAGCACTGGGTACTGGCAGCCAGGTACAGGTTAGATCCTCACTTAATTCTTTGTAGCATACCAATTCATTGTCCCAATCTGCAAGATGAAAACATGAGGACTGGAAAAGACCCATCACAGGCAACTGCTTACCATTATCCGGTGCAAGCTGAATATGAGAAGCAAAACCAAATACTAGACAGGCTATATACCCTTTCATGCAACAAAATAAGAATTAGCTGTGTGACTCCTTACAACACGTTTACTCTCAAGGCAAGTAGTTCACTAGTGTTTGGAAAAAAGGACAGAGACATTTAGAAAGATTAAATCTTTTCAGTCATAGAATCATAGAATCACTTTGGTTGGAAAAGACCTTTAAGATCATCACGTCCAATCTTTAACCTAACCCACTAAACCACGTCCCTAAGCACCTCATCTATCCTTTTTCTAAATACCTCCAGGGATGAGGAGTCGACCACCTCCCTGGGCAGCCCATTCCAGAGCCTGACAACCCTTTCGGTGAAGAAGTTTTTCCTAATGTCCAGCCTAAACCTGCCCTGGCACAACTTCAAACCATTCCCCCTCATCCTATCGCCCATTACCAGGGAGAAGAGGCCGACCCCCACCTCGCTACAGCTCCTGTCAGGCAGTTGTAGAGGGCGATCAGGTCTCCCCTCAGCCTCCTCTTCTCCAGACTAAACAACCCCAGCTCCCTCAGCCGCTCCTCACAAGACTTGTGCTCCAGACCCCTCACCAGCTTTGTTGCTCTGCTCCGGACATGTTCCAGCAATGCAACATCTTTCTTGTAGTGAGGGGCCCAAAACTGAACACAGGATTCAAGGTGCGGCCTCACCAGCACCGAGTACAGGGGCACAATCACATCCCTACTCCTGCTGGCCACACTATTCCTGATACAAGCCAGGATGCCATTGGCCTTCTTGGCCACCTGGGCACACTGCTGGCTCACATTCAGCCGGCTGTCGACCAGTACCCCCAGGTCTTTCTCCACCAGGCAGCTTTCCAGCCACTCATCCCCAAGCCTGTAGCGCTGCATGGGGTTGTTGTGACCCAAGTGCAGGACCCGGCACTTGGCCTTGATGAACCTCATACAGTTGGCCTCGGCCCATCGACCCAGCCTGCCCAGGTCCCTCTGCAGAGCCCTCCTCCCCTCGAGCAGATCAACACTACCACCCAGTTTGGTGTCATCTGCAAACTTAACCGAGGGCACACTCAATCCCCTCATCCAGGTCATTGATAAAGATACTAAACAAAACTGGCCCTAGAACTGAGCCCTGGGGGACACCGCCTGTGACTGGCTGCCAACTGGATTTAGCTCCATTCACCACAACTTTCTGGGCTTGGCCATCCAGCCAGTTTTTAACCCAGCAAAGAGTACACCCATCCAGGCCATGAACTGCCAGCTTCTCCAGGAGAATACTATGGGAGACTGTGTCGAAGGCTTTGCTGAAGTCCAGGTATACAACATCCACAGCCTTTCCCTCATCTACCAGGCGGGTCACCTGGTCATAGAAGGAAATCAGGTTGGTCAGGCAAGACCTGCCTTTCATGAACCCATGTTGGCTGGGCCTGATCCCCTGATTGTCCTCCATGTGCCTGGTGAGCACACTCAAGATGAACCTCTCCATAATATTCCCCAGTACTGAGGTCAGGCTGACAGGTCTGTAGTTCCCCAGATCCTTCTTCCAGCCCTTCTTGAAGATAGGCGTCACATTTGCCAACCTCCGGTCATCTGGGACCTCCCCTGTTATCCAGGACTGCTGATAAATGTTAGAGAGTGGCTTGGCAAGCTCCTCTGCCAGCTCCTGCAGCACTCTTGGGTGGATCCCATCCGGCCCCATAGATGGGGATGTCCAGGTGGCATAGCAGGTCAAAGACTGCTTCCTCCTGGATTATGGGGGGTTTATTCCACTCACTGTCCCCATCTTCCAGCTTGGGAGGCTGGCTACCCTGGGAATAACTTGTCGGGCCATTAAAGACCGAGGCAAAGAAGGTGTTGAGTATCTCAGCCTTTTCCTCGTCTTTAGTGGCAATGTTCCCCCTTGCATCCACTAGAGAATGGAGGTTCTCCCTGGCTCTCTTTTTGCTGTTAACTTATTTATAAAAACTTTTCTGATTATCCCTTACAACAGTGGCCAGGTTAAGTTCCAGTTGGGCTTTTGCCTTTCTAATTTCCTCTCTGCATGACCTGACAAGATCCCTGTACTCTTCTTGGGTTGCCTGCCCCTTCTTCCAGAGCTGGTAAGCTCTCCTTTTTTTCCCAAGTCGCAGTAGTAGACCTCTGTCCAGCCAGGCCGGTTGTCTTCCCTACCGATTTGTCTTACGGCACATGGGGACAGTCCTAACGTTACCGACTAAAACCTAGTTTTCCTACATGAAGGTATAATTCTTCCTGTGTTTTATGATGCCATTACCAGCTGTTGTGTACCCAACAACACTGAGCTGAAATTCTTGCTATGGTGTTTCCTACAGCTTTGGTATCATTACACCTTTGAACTGTGTTTCTCTCCTGTAACAGTGACATCTTGCTTGCTGCTTGCTTCTGCACTTATTTAAAGCTTAAATGTTTGGGGGTTTTGGTTTGGGTTTTTTCTTCCAATTGTGAATGAAATATCTTTTACGCTTCTGGAAACACTGCTGTGTTCTTTGGCACAAACCCCGCAGAAACAAATTGCATATATTCAAGGAAGCATTGCTAGCTTCAAGGAAAGCTATTGCAAGGGAATCTCCATAAACCAGATGACAATTTATGTGAACCTCTGCCCTAACAGACCTTAGATTTTTATTTCCCAGCTCTGGTCTCGTTTCACACTGTTCCCATCTGGCAGACAGTGCCTGTCTTGTCACTGTGTTTCTGGAAGCGCTCAATTGTTTGCTGAAATCTGTACAAAGCACTGGCTTCTGGTGGGTTACTCTGGATCTGGGGAGCAAGCCCTGGGGGAGCCACTGTGACTTGGGAACCCTGGAGAACCAGGAGCATCTGCCTTGCACAGGAGGGAAGCACTGTTCACCTGCAGGATTATAAACCAGAGTTGGCAACAACTCTGCCTGGAGCAGTTGGGCAAAAAAGGAGAGAGGGACTGCATTTTAGTGAGTAACGCTAAGGGCCAATGTGATGTTTCCCAAATTTCCAACTGGCAAGAATTACTGTGGAGTTTCTTGCACAGCATTATACACTGCAGCGTAGAGCTAATTATAAACAGTAGAACCAATTGATTAGGCTCCAGAATTACTCCAAAAACATCAGTCATCTCTATGTGGAGTTCAGAGTAATGCACTACTACTGGAGAAAAACAATCAGCCTCTTATACTACCAGCTTCATAAAGACCACATTATAATGCAGGAGGAGCGTAAATAAGTTCATGTACGAAATGACTTGTGCTTAATTTTTTGAAAGAAAAATATGGGGTTTTTTGAAACTCAACATACACATTTTTCAGCTGAAGAAAATTAAACACTGATGACAGATGAACTAATTTTTAGTGTCTAGCGGTTAAGCTTATTTAAATATTTCAAAAATCTCTTATCAGGAACAGTAGTGATAAAATATGACTGTTCTCCTTTTGCTTTGTGTCTTACTGTCTGAACTATTAGTTCAGAAGAATCAGCCATGATGTCTCAAAGTACCACCCACACCTTTAAAAAAAGACCCAGAATTTTTTTTTTTCCTCTTCAGAAAAGCAGATAGGGATCTCAACAGGTACAGGATACTTAAGATGATAAAAATGAATACTTCCTGATGAGTAGAGTCACATGTTCTTTATATCTACTAGATTTAACAAGTTGTCAATAGGCCTATCAATCTTGAATAAGAAATGTTTTGCTTTTTGATAAGTAAATATGCGTACCTCTGGAGTTGGTGTTACAGCATGGTTACGGTGTCTCATAACCTAGGTTATGAGGTAATGAGGAAAAGAGGAGAACAGATCTATTCAGAGCCATTTCTTCCTACAACCTGAGTTACAGAGTATCCTAGGTATTCTTTTGATCATTCAGATGGCAGCTGTGTATTTCAGTTAAAAGTTGATTTGGACCACAAAGTGTGTCAGATCAGTATAGCTCAGACTTTCATACCCTCACCCTATGACACCTCCTTTCCCCTACTAAAAGAAATGCGCTTTTCTCATAAAGTTTTGCTGCCTCAGTTTAGGTGTGTGCAGCTTCCTTTTGGGAAGATAGGTATCAGGTCTTCCTTGTTTCTACAGCAATGTGAATAATCATTGAATTATCTGCTTTCCTAGTCCAACCACCTAACCAAATCTTGGCCACCTCACCCACGGACATGGTGCTCTATCAACTGGGCAAAGCAGCAAATGCTCTCAAGTACTTGAAATTAAGCCTTTCATTTACTTGATGTTTCTTTTTTGTTGTGGTTTTAAAGAAACACCAGAAAACAAAGCCTTTTCAGAACTGCTGAAACACTTCATGTCAATACATTTTTAACGTACTGCTCCTGAAACTATTTGAAATAACAGCTCTGGAGAGAGTGACAAGAAGCAAACATTTCCACTCTTCTACTAAATTTCTGCTAACTTCTTCCCCAAATAGTTTCTATGGAGATCCAAGCGGTGACCACAGTGTTGCAGACCTGTCTCTGCTTATAGATCAACAGGGGTTGTGTTGTTCCTCATGCTCTGTCTTACAAAACCCCTCTGGCTTTCCCTATGAGATGATGGTACCAGAACAGACAAAGAAAAAATAGATTTTATGTGTGGAAGTAGTGTATTAGCTCAACTAACACCCCAATGCACCACCCCACTGCCAAAGTACCGAAGTTCTATGCTACTTTCTGCAGATTAACACAATGTTAAACACTGGTTTTTTTCACTTGTCCTGTTGGTGGGTATTACCGTCCACATGCACATTCGATTTTATCCTACTGTTTTACTGTACTGCTTCCCCCTTACAGAATATGCATATCATTTGTTCTTCCTGGCCCTAGAAGAGCCCACATACCACGACTGTGCCCCAAGAGGCATGCAAAGAAAGAAAGAAAAAAAAAAAGTATCTGTTCTGAAGACATCACCATGCAGTTTCTTTTTAAAAACAACAAAAAAAGCAGCTTAATTTTTTCGCTCTAGAACTTTTTGGTTTTCTTCTTGCATAAATGGGGTTCTCAGTAATGCTGTAGTAGAATTGAGTCCGACTGGCCAATAGCGAGGACTAGAAAACCACCTGCGGCTAATTTCAGAACGATACAGCCCTCTTGATGATGTCTGTCTTACCCAGTGCTACCAGTTACTCAAAACCCCGTCTCCTCTGCTGCGGCTCCTGGCGAGCGGGGTGTTTCTGCCCCAGCATGGGGCGAGTCCGGCACGGCACCCCCCCCCCCCCCCCCGCTGCCGTGCCCCACGGCCCCTGCCGGACCGCCTCGGGCTGGGCCTTTCCGCCGCTGGCGGCGATTTACCGGCGCGGCGTGAGGCACGAAGGGGGGGCAGGCAGGCACGCCGCGGGCTCGGCCGCCTCACGACGCCGCGGCGCCTCGCGCACCGGCCCCCCGCGGGACGGGGCCTGCTGGCAGCTCGCCGGTCGCCTCCCGCCCCTCGCCGAAAGCGCCCCGCCGCCACACGGCCGCGCCCGCCGGCGGGCTTTCCCCTCAGCAAAGGGCAGGCGCTCCCGGCGGGGTGAAACCGCCCCCGCCCAGCCCCGGGGGAAGGCGGGAACCGGGGGGGTGGGGGTGGGGGTTCGGCGGCCCCGGGCACCAGGCGGGGGGCGGGGCCGAAGGGGGCGGAGCCCGCGCGCCGGGGAGCGCGCGCCAGCGCCCGGCCGCGCCACCGTGTGGGTCGGGGGGTTTGTGTCGGCGATGACGTCCGTCTTCGCGGCTGAGTCGGTGTGACGTGAGCAGTGCTTACCCACCTGGGAGCTGCTGGCAAAACGGGAGATCCCGGCGGGCGCAGCGGCAGGGATCTGGGGAGTGAAAAGGCACCGCTGAACACGACAAAGCGTAAAAGAGAGAGGAAGAAAGTGCTACTGGCTGCCGTGTCTCCTACCCGTGGAACTTAATTCGGTCATCGTTTTGGTCGTACAGCCTTGTCTTTTGAGTAGCGTTAAAAATTTTTACTATTTATGAACAGTAAGTTATGCAGCAAATGAAAACTCACCTGTTGCCAACAAAAAGATAGCTGCGAGCAGAGAGTTGTTCATCTTCTCTGTAAAGAAGCATAGTGATTACCATCAACATCGCACTGTCCTCAGTCTATTTTTCACACTTCCTCTTCAAACTTCCTATTCATTCCACTACCTATACTGTTATTGGCTGAACACAAGCAGCGCATCTATTAATGACAGTGTGAGGGACACTTGAGCTCTAGCTTATTAATTATACTTATGAAATCCTAACGGCCTTTTTGAAAAACAGACACTTTCCCCCTTGGTGTTTGTAAGAAGTCACAGCGAGATTCTTGGCGGTGTCAGAGATACCAGCAGTGCAAACCAAATTAAGCTTGTAAAGGTACTTCAAACTCCTTTGAAAATCCTAGCCTAAATGTCAATCTGAATGACAGATACTGATATCAATAAAAAGTAGGCCAAGGTGCTTGACTTAAGTGTAATATGAATGCTTGGATACTGTCCAAATAATAGTGGCAGAACACCTTGCCTGTCTTTGCTTTCTGACTTCTTCCCCCATTAAAAGTAATTTCACCACTGCAAAATTTCAACGCTGTATCTGCAGTGTTGGTACCAACACTGGGAGCCCTAACGTAGCCAAAAATCACCGTAGCTGTAAATCATGTGTGACTGTAAACGCCACATCCATGAAGTCTGGTCAGAGAACATTTAAAATAATACAGGGCACAGAAGCCACCAAAGTCACCACAGCTGCTGCTGCTAAAGCAGTAAAGGGAAATTTTCAGAAAATTTCAGTACTGTGGGAAATTTCCCTCCTGGGCTCAGGCAGCTGCAACCAGAGACTGGATTCAGACCTACCTGGTGATAGGCAAATTATTAACTTATCTTGGCAACCATGGCATATTTCAGGTTGAGTACTGAATAGCAAAAAACAAATCTGCTTAAAATGAATCACTTTCTTAAAGAGAGAGAGTTACGGGCATGCTTCTGAGCCTGGTCTACAGTAGAAGTGGGTGACTAATGCACCAGCTATATCTTATCAGATTTTCTGAAGGGCACAGTCATTAAATACAAGTGAATGAGGAATTCTACTGAGTGTTACAGGGGTTTTCCTAGTGATGAAATCGTTTAGGCTTGGGACTAAGCTTTGAAATGGTGAAGGGTGGTGGATACAGTGTGTGCGTGCAGGTTCAAACCCCCTCTTATCTGAGTGACTCAAAAATCAACCCTGACAACACTTCCCACAAAGAATAGCCAAGAGGATATTCTTAATTTATGAGCAGTAAGGAAAAACTGACAAAGAGAAAATGCAAGCCATCCGTGAGAGAGATTTTGACAGTGGGGGTTGAAGAGTTAGAGACTCAGAGTAGTGTAGAAGTCAAGAGATGGAGAAAACTGTATAAACTATATGCATTGGTTTGATGTAATCAGGATAATCACATTTAAAATAGCCTATCCCAAATGAAAACCATGTAAGTAACTCAATGCAAAGGCAGGAAACTGGATTCAGTGTGCACAGAATTAGGACAGAGAATACTGGAGAGAAATAAACCCAACAAGGCAAGTCCATATTATCTTTGCTGGAGCTCTAGGTCTTAGTATGAATGTTACTGTCATTTAAAGAAAAAAAGCCAATTGTAAGAAGTACAGAAAATACATTGCCAATCAAAATAGCAGAGCAGATAGAATCTCAAAAAATGGAATTCGTCGCAGGACTAAGAACTCATTTTTAATTATAGCTCAGCTATCAAGTTGCCGTAGTAACCTTTTAAGGTGTAACAAAAGCTGAATTCTAATTTTTGAGGTAAATTTTGCATAGAACTGCTTTTTCAAGTGTTTAATATTTCAGCTCTTTCACCGCTATGCACGTGTGTCAGAGCTGTAAATGCCTTTAGTTTTCCTGTTGTTCAGATGGGGGTAAATTATGCCATCTTCTGTGATAGGCTCTGAAGCGCAGGATGACTGGAGGATACCACCAACTTTGCTTCATTTGTGACCTAAATGGTTTCTCAGACCTGGGTTTACGCATTATTATAGATGTGGTTTTCTCTGAATGCTTTCCCTCGCCACTTGCTTATATAAGTTCTGCAGTAAAAGACACGGCAGGCTCTTGTTCTCCCCAGAACACAATCTTGAAATAAATGAACTCTTCTACTTAGACTGGATTACACCATGTAAATTAAAAGAAACCCCAGAGCATCCTTCTCTGTTCCCTGCCCAAACTTTATCTGTTAATTTTTACGTTTCAAAGGAAAAACAATCTCTGAAGACGGGCGGGCACGGTGAGCAACGTGCTGCTGGCCCCTTCGTCCTGCTCCATACCTGTGGAGCTCTGTCTCCTGTAGCCTTGCATATCACAGGAGGACTGGCCAGACCACGAGCTTGTGTGTACATTTTTTGCAGGTGACCCTTCTGCCCACGAATGCAAATAAACCAGAAGGGGTCAGAAATCTTGCTTGCTCAGCCTCCTAAATGTGTCCCAAGACAGTCTGGGTTATGTGGGACCAGCAGCCTCATTAAAGCACACTCAGAACCCGGTGGGCAGCTGAAGCAGAACTTAGACTGCAGAGATAAGGCATCAAGAAAGGAATATTGCATTTCTATTTGAAGTCTTACCTTGTCCGAAGTGCAAATAGTTGAGGTCTTCATTTTCTCCCGGTTGAATCTGCTAGCTCACTTTTTGTCTGGTGAAAAGTTCAGTTCCAATTGACTACAGTTGATCTGTTTCAGGCATACTGTAACAAATTCAATATTGTAGCAAATTCAAATTCAATTGTGGCCTATTAGGAGTGCATGCTGAAGTTCTGTATCTTTCCTGTATGCATTTAAAGTGCAGTTACACTATTTTTCACAAGTTATTTCTCATATAGCTCTGCTTCTGATAAGCAGACCTCCAGGTCTGTAAAAGATCTGACAGATTCTTACAGAGTGTCTTTTTTGCCAGAGGAATACATCAGTATCTGAATTCAAAGAGCAATTTTCATATGGTCTTTGGGGAAAAAATAAAAATCCCACTCAGCCCTCAGCCACACCCCCTGGGGGAAGTTTGCCGTGATAGGGAGTCTCCACCCTATGCTCTTTCATCCTTTTCTGAACTCAAGTTACATCGTGAAGCAAATTGTCATTCAAACACTTCTGTGTTATCTTGATGAAAAAAAGTCTTCATCCAAACACATCAGCTGAGCAGAGACCATAAAAAATTATATAAGAGATCTGCTCTGCAGGTTTAAAAAAAATCCAAGTACTGATGAAGCATAAATGTTACTGAATAAACGAGATGGCCAATGCGGAATGCAGAAGAACCGGTGGACTAAATGTGGACTAAATCCTGCTTATACTAGAGTAGGTCTGGTGTCTTATCACTGACAGTGATGTGACACTAGGTGTCCCTGAGCGTAGAGGCAGAGTTTTGCCTAGTATGTCAGCTGGAATATTTGTAAGAGTTGAGGCAGTATGATTAGATGAGGCAGGCAAGTTCTCTTTACTGCACCCACACAGTTAGTGCTATAGGCTTGTTCCTGGGATAACTGGAGGAAATCCTCTCCTGGGGTAGCTCAGACCAGTGGCTTGAAAACAGAGTTCAACAGACACCCCTTGGCTGAGCTGTGTGTGGAACTGGAGTCTTAAGCACTGTGATTTGAATTGGAAACAAGATCTTCACCTCTGCTAGATCACTGCTGAGCACATCTTACCAGTTTTACTAAGCTGTAGCCTCTGACTGCTCCGAAAATATAATGTAAGGATCTGCTTAGATTTGTGTTCATTATGTCTTCCTGTGCAGCCAAGAGACGAATCAAGGATCGTCCTTAACTTTCTCCATCAGATTTAAGACTTTATTAAAGGGAACTTACTGCTCTTAATACACAAGCAGCTGAGCAAGAAAATAAGCCTTCTTCCTTGCCATTCTGTTTGGCTTACCCAGTGGGCCTGCATCTGCTACTGGGGATTATTTTGGAGATACATGGTGTGGTAACAAAGAGAATTTGACAAAAGCTTGTCTGTGCTCTCCCCATACACTCTTGTGGGAGTAAGCTTTACCTTTTTGCAGTCTAGAGAAAAGGTTGCTTTTTTATTGTTTTTTGGTTGTTTTGTTTTGTTTTGTTTTTAATGCCTGCCTTTTTTTATCCCTGAGGCAAGTAGGAGGAGACACAGATATCTGAGTCACCTTTTCCCCCCCCCTCTGTTTTTTTTTTTTCCTGGGATTGCTCCTGGACAAAGAAATGCATTCTAGTGAAACACAAATATTGCAGAAAGCTGTATGATGAAGCTCACTTAGTACTAGGCAGACGGTGAACTTTTTAAACATATTGTTCTGTCTTCATAGTATATTGCCTGGCCCTTTCCGCTTCAGTAACAGTGCATGTGTTTGTGGTGTTAGTGTAACTCTTTCACAGTCAGCTTCTCTGCATGGTAATTTTTCTCTCAGAATTTTATCCAGCGTAACTGGGCTGCCAAATCATTACCTTTTCTTAATTCAAATCTTTTCAAGTGTCTTTCCTGTCTTGGAACAAAAGATTTAAAAATAGTAATTATGGTTAACTGGGTCATCAGGGTTTGTGTACATGCTCACTTGTGGCTTTATTGCTCTTGGCCATTTTCTTTTTCCTTCCCCTATTATTAACCAATAGATAACCTGGGGAGAATTTTTTTTGAGAGGTCATTTAATTAGCTTTATCAAAAGTTATTTCAGTCATCTTAAAATAATTCACAAGTAGCTCTTTGCCATTCCTGTATAGAATAGAAAGCCAGGAAGGGGCTAGATTTGCCAAACTGCAGTAATAGTGTCATGATTTTCATAATCTCCTGTACCTTCCAGAGTTCAGTGACTGGAACGATTGCTCAGAAAGTGGCATCGGTTAAGCTTACTTTGAGTGCCTGAGGGCTTTGCATATGAGACTAACCACGACACTTTAAGACATCCTGGCGTGGCCTGTTTTGAATATCCCCTTCTGCTTTATATCAATAATAAATGACAAAAATCTCTCCAGCAAGGATTAGTATCTAGTGAGTCATGTCGCATTTAAGCATTTTAACTGTTAACCTGGAGCATTGCATCACAAGCAGGAGTGACCAAAGAGTGCCCCTATCCCAAATAGCCAGCTATCCTAGTAGTTAGGGTAGTCATTCTTCTGACAGATTAAAAAAACAGATTTCTTGTATGCCTGGATAAGAATACAAACATTTTTGCAACTTCTGTTTTTGATTTAACTGCCAATAGATCACTTGCACAACCCTGATTATGGCCCCTTGGGAGAAAAAGCCTGTCCATAAACGATGTGAACTAGTGGATTTCTTGGCTTTTTATAACACAGTGTGAATGCTCACACTCACTCTTAACCTCCAGCTTAGGTTTGCTGCTAGGAACACACAAGTACTGGGGGTGTTGTGGCTGCCTGAGGTTTTTGCCCTGCTATCAAGGGCAACAGCTTCTCACAGTCTCTGTTGTGAACTGAACTAGTTCCATCTTCTGGCTGGATTATGTTGCTAAGTTTTTGTGCCTAATTTATTCTAAGTATTTTCATGCATACTGATTATCAGCCTGTGTTTTGCTAGGTTTAAATAAGTCATTGCATGAAAAATATTCCATTTTCCCAGTTATGTCATTAGCCTGTCTCTGCACAGCCTGATTCTCTGAGATTTTGCTGCTAATGAAATAGTACCAAAGAAAAACACTTGCTTAGGCTGTTGTCCCTATTTTATGTTCTTTTGGCTAGGGTAGTTGTCATGGTGACAGCTCTTCCTGCTGACCACAAACAGTCATGCCTTAATTTCTGAGTTGGTGAAGTGTGGTTCAGTGGTAAGCCAAGGAGTGTGACAGCCTGGGTCCAAACTGACAGGTTGTTTTTTATTTCAAAAACTTTATGAAATCCCATCACAAAGAGGCTGATTTGGATGTTGGAGAGTAGAACAGCACCAAGAGGTCATAATTTGGGCTAGTCTGCAAGTGTGTGGCAAGGGCCTGGGGAGGTGACAGGGCTCGCATGTACATGGGGCATTTTGCAGCATAAGCACCCTCGACTTGCAAGCCGGGAGCGTGGAGCAGCACGATGCATCTCTGTGGTGCAGTTGCAGAGGGAACTCAAAGTGGTGCAGGTGTGGCCCTGTTGTTTAACCAATGTATATAAAATGCGTTGTGATTAAAAAAATAAGAAACATAATGATAAAAATCTTAAAGGATATCTTTGATAAAAAAGAAATATTTCAAGCAAAGCTACTGATGATTCCTTACAATACAGTAATGCCAAACTGCCCTCTGCAAATTCCCCTCTCCTGTTTTGAAGAATTCAAAACCTACTTAGCTCTCTTCAGTTAAAAAAGTTTATTTTAAAAATTTCCATGGGATTTTCTTCTGTTTTCTGAGGCAAAAAAGGTGAATTTAGATCTGTCAAATGGATGTCCTGCGCAACCTGCTCTAGGTGAGCCTGCTTTAGTGGGAGCGTTGGACTAGATGATCTCCCGAGGTCCTTTCCAACTCTTGCCATTCTGTGGTGGGTTTACTTATTGAGTTCTCAGCAAGAACCTTAAAGCAATGTGATAGGGGACATGAGGTGAAAGTGGCTGCATGACACAGTGAAGTCTGCATAATTACCGTGACTGCAAGCTCCTTTTTTCATAAAGGGAGGGGAAGGCCATGGAGGGAGCATGACAGGAAAATAGGAATCATATTAAGAGTGAAATGACATGCCAAAGAGTAAAAATGAACTGAAGGGGGTATAAGCAACCCTGAAATTGGGGAAGTTTGGATCTAATCTTTGTGGCTTTTTCTAATTTACATAATGAATTGACATCAATGTGCTCAGTTTCCTCCTCAGGCACTGGATCTTAGCAACAAAACAGTATCTGGTCAGTATGTAGACTCCAGCACACAGCTGAGAAGAATATGAGAAATATGTGAAGGACAGGCCTTCCAGGTTACAGAAAGGCATGCTGCAAGATGAGGTGAAGCTGCACTGAAGAGAAAATGCTTAATCTTAGTTTGCAACTCCCAGACCTGGACTACTGGCAAAGTAAGAGCTAGAGCAAGCAGTGAGCTGGACTGCCTGTGGGTGTCTTACTTGATCTTTCCATTCTTTCTGAATGCTTAGAGGTAGACAGATATAAAGCACAAAGTCTAAGCACACAGAACAGAGATATATTTTCCCTGTAAAACAAAGCAAGTATTAAAGGATCCAATTTTCTATGATCATATGGCTGTATACATAAGCTAAGCAAGTGCTGCCTCTATGGGATAATACACTTTGCAGTTGTTCAGGGCAAGGGACAATCATACTCAAGATATATTTGTTTGAGAGGTTTGCTTTGCCTGTGTGGTTATAAGAGGATGTGAAAGCAATCTGATATCTCTATATACCACCCTGTTTTTCAGAAAAGCAGGGCCTGGAAGAACAGGGGAGTGTGCCTGATAGCTGGGAAAAGCAATCGCTGACCATCAGTTATCATCAGGTCATGCAAACAGCCTTGTGGTGTCCTGCCCCACCTAACACAGGAGCTTACACTGCTATGGGAAGGAGGCACATCCAACTCTGAATGGTGGAAAGCTAGAGATGGTTTGTGAAAGCTGCCTTGCTTTGCTTCTAAAAGAGAGAAGCTGTGGCCTGGCGTGTTTGACCCAACTTGCTGTGAACATCATTTTAGTAGTAAAAGAAGCTGGAGAACTAATTCCATACTTAGCCATAAATTCAGCTTTCTAGAGGTGAAACAAAGTGAAAAAGCTCTCGCTTACAGGAAGGAAAAGAAATGCAACCAACAGAGAACAATTTTTATTTCATTCATCCCTTTTGCCTCAGGCTCTTAAAGGGAAGAAGGGAGCTTCTGAGTCACCAGTTGCAGTCTTGCTGAAGGCATTTGCAGTAAGTAAATTGGTCAGGCTTCAACTTAGTATTTGTTTCTGATTCCCATTACTCCTTATGGAAAGCTATTCCAGAACTGTGCATCTCTCAGAGCTATTTGGGATAAAGCATCTGAGTGTCTAGTTTGTTCTCCCTTTTGGAATAATTTGGAGGCAGAATTATAAAGAAATACTAGAGATCACTTTTTGTTCTTCCTTTCAAGTATTCATTAGAGGGGAATACAATCTTCTTGCAAGACACTGCCATGTTTAATCCCTTGTCTTTGGAGTCATTGTGGCAATGGCCCTCTAGTTCCATGTTTAATGGTAGCTTGGAGATTAGCAATATTCTCTCCAAACACAGCAGACTCTCTATATGATAAAAAGGACTGGCAGCATCCTTTGATGCAGTAATTCTGTCACACAGCTCAATAAAGAAGGTCTGGATTTCCTTAATTTTATTCTACTACATTATGAGTAGCATCACAATGGCACAAGAGACATTCACAATTCAATAATTTTTGCTAGGTGTAATGGTCTTTAATGATATCTCTTAGTCAGTAAGCATGGATAGGTAGTGAAATGCAAAATCTAACAAGCCCAATATTTCATACCAGCTCCTGATGGCTCTCTGTTCACTGTTTTCCTAAGTCACATCCAATCTGCAGTTATCAAAGTGCCTGGAATTTTCCACTGACTAGGCAATCTTTATCATTAAAAATAAACATGACTCAAGCAATGTCCATGGTCCTGTGTAAGCCCTGGTGAATGGAATGGAGAATCGTCAGCTGGGTCTAAAAAGCCATGCTCCAAGCACCCCTCGTGGGCTAGTTGTGGAGCTGGGGGAGTTGCTAACAGGCAAGAACAAACAGGTGGCTGTCAGCCTTTCTGCAGTGATCCCCCCTTGGGTGGAAGGTAGGAGATCTTGTCCCTCCCCCTTCACTGATTTTTTCCATACAAAACCTGGCTATGAGTTCTGTGAAGACTGCTTAAACTTGGCAGTGTCTCACAGTGACACAAATCCAGTAATGCCTTTTTTCTTAACTGAGTTTCTGAATCATGAAGAGTAAGAAAAAAATAACACACACATCACAGATCTGAAACTTTGATAAGTTTCTGAGTAGTGTTGTGTAGGCTTTATACGTCTTTGTACATCAAGTTCTCACTCATGGTACTGGATAAGCTTAGCACAAGAAAAGAAGCAGTTAATAGAGGGAAAAATCCAAGAAAGGCCACATTTCTTTACATTACTTTCTTACAACTTATTTAAAGGAGAGGGTTTTTTCATTAAAAGTAATTTTAAAAGTGAGAATTATAGTGCAGGCCAGAAACAATTAATGTGCATCCTGTACTCGTTAATCTGCTCACCTCAAGGAAGTTTATCTTTAGAGATCAAAAGACAAAAGTCAGACTCAGAAATATGTTCTCTCACGTCACCTTCCATGCTTTAAAGAGCAAAACTTAAAGTTGAAGGAGATTCTGATCTCATGTTGAAATACTTCTTTCGGGGTTCTAGGGAGTTTGATGGAGCCAGCATTGTCTTTGTGAAAGTAGAGATACAGGGTGCAAGAGTTTAAATGTACTGTAGCTTCAAACGTGCAAACCATACCAACAAAGTTTTCCTATTTGTTGTTAACCCATGACAAAAGGGCAAAATCTACTGAGCCATTTCTAAGCTACTGACAAACCCCAGAAATCTGTTGTTTGAGAACGCCTTTCCAGAGAGTACTGCACAATGAAGTTGTGTGATTTCAACTGCTGCTAGTAAATAAAGGCACTTGACTTCCATTGCATGTAACAGGTCATAATTCATAGCAGCAGTTATAGGAATCAGCAATGTTCTGAATTGTCAAGTTATAGTTTAAACACCTTGTGCTGATCTGAAATTGTTTTATCTGCAAAACCCTTGTGTGTGTAACCTTTATGTCCAGACAATGCTGTCAGTCTGGACAGACTCTGTAGGTTGAAGAGCTGCTTGATAGTAGTTCTTTTTTTCACAGAAAAAAAATTACATTAAGCTTCTTTTTCCATAACATCTACTAGAAAATTATTTATTGAAATAGAATAAAATAAACCCCTAGACTTCTAACATTTCCTTAAATAAAAACATATTTGCTCTTTAGGTGGAGATAAATGGGAAATCATTTGTTCACAGAAAATGTTCCCCTCCCCCCCCTTTTTTGATAACCAGTACAAAACAAAGAGCATTTGGAAGTTCTTACAAAAAAGTTAAAATAAGAGAATGCTTCATCTCAGGGGAGCTTTATGGTCCTGACACTCTGAAAAGTGGCAGCCAAGAGCTGGAGTCAAGTGTGGTTTGGTGTAGAGATCAGGTCACACAGAGCCCAGCAGAATGTCCTCATCATCAGCTTTCAGATACTCTTAGGTTTTGTGCTCCTGTCCTCCTTCGCTCCCTTCTGAAGGAAGGCTAGGCAAAACTGGTATAGTTCCACAAAATCTTATGTGTTAACATTTTTCAGAGAAAAATGCTGTCAGAAGTTCTTCATCCATTTCTATATATGTCTACTTGTGCTTTATATTGTATAACAATAACGTAATAATTTACATAACTGAATTGCTTGCAAAGGCTATTATGACTGAATTTTGCAGACACATAGATATTGAATTGTTGTAACAGCAAAAACATAAAACCACTACAGAGATTAATATAGCTATCAAACCTGAGCTAGAGTTCTCTAGACAACTGAATTTTTCAATCTGGCCACAAAAAAACATGAAATTGTGCTGACATTTTCAAACCCGGTTTCCTGACCCCAGGCACCTGGTCCTTACCTAGAACCTATACGGTCACAGCCTTGAATGACTTACTGCTTCAGAAAATCAGTCCTGCAGTTGTCAAATTAAGGACATCATGACACTGCAAAGGCCCAATCTTGGAAATGTAGACTCTACTACCAAAGCCTGTAAGAATTCATCCTGCATAGAACTTGAGGTATTCCACGCTCTAAAGTGGGTGCTCCATTGCTGATGAATTTTGAGTGGGCCTCCTCCACCCATGCCGCCCAGTTCATGGGGTTGCTGGAGGGTGAGGGTATGGACCAGACGAAGCAAACCCTACAAGCCTGGACAAGGCTGCCTCTTCCCAGAGACTTTTTTTTGGCAGCCTGTGATGTGTGTCAGGGTTCCTCACCCTGAGGTTGCTGAGCCACGGGCCCTTTGCCCAGCCAGGCTAGGGGTGTCCTGCACCCCACCGGGCTTCCCACACCCCAGTGAGGGCCTAGGCTTTTGTGTTTATTACCTCACAGTGACACCTGCTGGAAAAGGACCTTCATTTAGGCAGGGAAGGTGGATTTTTAGCATGAATTAAACGTTAAGTGGATGCCCAGAAACAGGGCGTTATGTGTGGCAAGGGTCATAGAAAAGACCAGTGCAAGTGAAAAATGCCAGAAGGCTATTAAAAAACTTCCTGAGAACCACTGCAACCCCGTAAAGCAGCCTGTTGCATATTCCTCAAGACATGTAATGACTGACCACCATTTTACATCCAAAGCCCGGCACCCCTGCGGCCCCAGACCAGGCCTCAGAGGAATGCACTGAGTTCTCTGCACAATGATTTTCAAAGATGCTGAAGTCCTCTCCCAGACGTCTGGGGGATCTGACCTACAGATGGAACAACCATTTTTCTCCCATTCCTATATTTTATGAAACTGTTCTTTCATTTATAAAGTGTGTAGTTCTTACTGGCAGGCCCCGTGGAGTCCCTCAGCTTCCCGTGGGATTCAGAAAGCAGAAGGAAGGTAGGGAGGAAATCTGCCACGGGGCATTCAGAGGAGCTATTCTTCTAACCCAGGCGTCTAACATTTAATAAATTAGTAGTGGATGGGCTTTTCCTAGTCAAGAAAACGCCACTAGGTGTCACTAAATGCCAGGGATTATCAGTACCGGTCTACTAGGACATACATGAAAGCGGTAATGCTAAACCCGGTTTATAACTATGGCTTTTTGCAATGACTGAAGTGTGAGGTCATTTTAGCTTTTAGCAAGATTTGCATTTGTTTTGGGAAATACCTCTAGTTTCCAAGTAGTACACATGAACACTCAGCTTTCTAATTTTAATGGAAATAGCTTATTATATGTACAACGTGGGTGAAATAATCTTGGCCTGTAGAAGCTGTTAAATTATATGTGCCTGCATTGGAGAGGAGCTACTTTGGTCCCAGGATTAAAATAATGGTGGCATTTCACACATGGTTTTCGTGCCATGTTTATTCAGTGAGGTTGCACTCAGTGGAACTCTCCTCATCATCTCATGTAGACAAAGTAAAAGCTGCTCCGACTGTATTTCCTTTCAGTATATTTTTGTACATGCACATTCAGCCTGTATACAAGTGTTAGAACTGAGCCTAGCAATGTATCTTCAACCTCAGCTTTGTCCAACCTTTTATTTTTTTTGTCCAACTCAGCTTTTGTCTTCAATTTGTAGAGCAAGCATCATGTGGACCATTTTTTTTCGAAGTGTGGTTTCTGTCTCAGACTGAGTTGTCTTTTCCTTTGGGGGTGTGGGAGGGCACAGAGAGGAAGAAGGTTTTGAGTACAGTGGCTGAGCTGATTTTGAGAGGTGGATCAGAGGTCTTCCAGCAGCATTTTAAAGCAAACTCTGCTCCCTTCCCTGCCCCAGTGTCAGGTCTTCCTTCAGAAAGGAAGGATGAAGAGTCAAGAGGTAATTGTGCATGCCCAGAGAGCAGGAATAAGGGTTGTTCTGCACTGCAGCACAGATACAGCCGCAGAGTATGTGGCTACCTCTGCCTCTAGCATCTGCGAAGTGTCTCAAGCGACAGGGGTCTGTGCTGGAGCTACTGATGCTGGGCTCTGACCCATGGCCCCAGGCATCATTCTGTAAGGCACAGCTTCCTTAAACCGGCAGTGCAGAGGACCTCCTGGGAAAACCCCTGAAGATATTTGTATTTCTTCAGTTGAATATTTGGCACCAAAGGCAGGATGGAAGTGTATGCTGGAGGAGGAAATAACAAAGTGAATACTGAATAACCATTCCTTCTGCTGAAGGAACAGAAGCTCTGCAGAATAAAAAGTAGCATTTGTGCCTGCTGGTAATGACTGCTTCATAATGCATGCAAGGAAACTGCGCTGAGACTACCTGCTCAAGTTTTGTCCTTTGTCACATGATAGGAATAGTCTGTACTCTCCTTTTAACAATTCTTCGAATATACATTCAGTTCAACTTCTTCTCCTCTGAGGGACATCCCTCCCCCCCC
>JADKXX010000306.1:0-69885 GCA_017310255.1 Butorides virescens
CCCCCCCCCCCCCCCACCACCCCCCCGAATTTTATAATTACAATTTTCACTGACAGGGAATAATAAGAATAAGCCTCTCATTGCTCTGATTGTTTATCTTGCCTGTGCTTCTCTTCCCCACTCAGACAAACTGTTGCTAATTTTGATCTTCAGTGTAGTCATCTCATGCACAGAGAAGTAAAAATCTCTCTGGCACAGTTTTTTTTCCACACAGAAAATGAAGATGACCTTATCTTATGTACCTCATGAGAATGTTTTAAGGTTTAATACATGCATGTTTGCAGAGCATATTGAAGATGAAAAGCAATATATGATAAACATTACTTTATACTACTTTGATCATAAAAGGCACATTAGTGCTTTTTCTCCTCTCTCAAATAAACAGCAATGCTGTCCTCTTCTAGATATCCATCAAAAATATATCTATAAAACAGGAAGAAGAATAATTATAAGATAAAGAAGATAAAGAATTATAAATAAACAAATACAGAAGTAATTTATTTTAAGATGACAATTGGAATCTTTCTTGCTTGGTTCTTTTGATCTCCTTGAGGCTCATTAAATTGTGGATGGCAGACCCTGCTTCCATGTTTGAGAAAGAAGCTGGAGTGCTTAAGCACCAGCAAAAGTTTCAAAGGTAATGAGGCTTGGGACCTATGGACCAGAAAGTATAGGTTGATTTGCATGCATTTTCCACCTCCCCTGCTGCTTATTTGCATTGTTCTTCATTTTCCAGCCAGCTCAGAAATCCTCAGCTGATTTGTTAGTATTTGCACAGTGCCCATAAGCATTACCGATACTCTTCAGGTAGGCAGGGAAGAAAAACACTGCCCCAGTGAGCTTCCAATCAAATGACTTGAGTTGTGACACTCACTTTCATCTGCTACCTATCCTGGGGGAGCATCAAGGGTTTTCCACAGCAACTGTGAATGATAAATTCACAAAAATGAGTTCTCAACTGAAGGCCTGTAATTGAAAGGAAGGGGTGAAAAACCATTTCCTTGGATTCCACCGGTAAGGGATATAGGCATCCTCTATTTTTCTGTGTATACCCTGTTTTATTTTTCTTTCTGTTGGTTTTGTTGTTGTCGCTGTTTTTTCTTTATATCCCTTTGCTGGTTGGGGTTGAGGTATGCTACAAAACAAAGATCTGTGTAAAGAAGTGATGTGGAACTGTCTCAGCAGAGATGCTAGGAGCAGAATAGCCCTTTGGCTCCTGATGGACTGCCTTTGCCCAGCTCATGCCACATGCTGTGCTAGTTACCTCTGTAGGCTAGTGCTGCACATAAGCAGAGAGGGAAGTGAGACCCCCTGCCCCTGGAATGGACTCCTATGGCAGGGAAAGTGAGCCCTGTGTTATGGACAAGAAGTAGCGTCCTGATGCCCTACAAAACCAATGGAAGCGCAGCATCATAAAAGGGGAAGAAAACAGTTTCAAATATCTTACCTAAGGTGAAATAGACAAGCAAATTCTAAACCCATAAACAGCCTACATTGCAACCAAGTTTATTACCAAAGTGCTCTGTAATAGGTTCTTCCCTTTGTTCTGATGGCTAACAGTTCTCCTTTTTCATGCCAGTTGACTTAGACAAGGGTACACCAGAATAATATGCTGAGGTGTCAAAATGAGTGTTTATACCATACTTGAAAGATGAGAAGAGCTATAGAAGCATGCCTGTACGTCTACTGATTGCTGCTGCATGTCCGTGACGCCTTCAAGCACAGAGTGTGAGAGCTTGCTGCTGCAGTGAGCAGCCATGCCTGTGTCAGCCCCCTCTGCTGTGTGGCACCAGGACGGCTTACGGCTCCCAGGGACAGAGCAAGAGCCTGTGCCACCTAAAATGAGTTCTCACCATGCTCCTTTGTTACCTCGGCATAGTAAAGAGATCAAGAAATGCGGCAGCGGAGATAAATACAGTGCTTGTTTTTATTGTGAGTGACCTCTCACTTGCTGTTGAAAGTCTCCGAAAGAGCTTCAAAGGCAGAAGGAGTCACAAGAAGACAGAAAAGGGTGAAGAGAGCTGTTCACCGCTACATGGCAATACTAGCATGGAAGCTTTTTGTGTAAACTGCATCATCTCTTTGTATATAAGCCCCTGCTGAGACTGAATCCTAACTGGGACAAAAGCACAGCACAAGGAAGCTGATATTGCTTAAATATGTGCTAGATTACGTTCTCCCCCTTTCCTGTATGGTTTAAGGAGTGAACAGCAAGCGTATCGTGTTCCCAGTATGCAGTGCTTTCATAATGCAAACAAAATTCCCTTTAAACCTACAAAGGAGCTCCTGAGCATATATTGTTATCAACAAAGTTTTTGACAATAGACAAGAGCAAAAATAGAAAATATATTTTTGAGTAGCGTTCCTATAGGTTCATTGAAGGTTGATTGTGAATCTACAGTACCTCTTATTAAGCCAAAGCTCAAAGAAACCACGAAATCAAAGGCATAGCTATGAAACATATAATCAGCTGTTAAAATAGAACAAGCAAATCATACTCAGAGAAGAACATTTTGCACTCTAAAGGCACCAACCAGCAGCTACAAACAGAGAAGCAAAAAGGCATTCTCTTCTGTTTCCAAACAATACTTGTGCACAGGGGCCTGAGATCTGAAAAGTGTTACAGCTTCCCTCTCTGTGTCAAAACTACTGTGTTTTGATGCAAAGTACATATTAAAAATAGTATTCAGACAATGGCTGGAAGATTTTAACGGTGACATGTTGTGACTGTTTCCTAACCTCCTTGACAGTAGCTGTTGCTAGAGAGGAGCGTGTGGCTTGCTGAGTGACATTGTGGGATGTCAGCTGGTTTTGTCTTCAGCGTTAGCCCCCTCAGTGATGAGCCAGGGCAATCAGAAGCCTGTTTGAACAGAGGAAAAGAAGAATATCAAAAGGCAGATTGGAATTGGTGTTCAAATGAATAGTGTGAAATCTCAAAGTGAGATTACCAGAGTAATGATAACACAGTCATCTCAAAAAGAAGGCTGCTATTTTAAGAAATGGAATTTCACCAAAAAAGAGAAAAGAGAATAAAGAGATCAGCACGACTGAAACTGTGACTGTCAGATGAAAGGTAAATCTTTAATATGAAACACTTCTTTACCTACTGTCATGACATTGGCAAATACGTTTATATTACAGATTTTTATCTTTACCCAAATCATAATATGCTAAAATAAACAGAATCATAATTTTATATTTTCCCCAGAATCCAAGATAAAGATACCAAAGGGAATTTTTTGATTAATGATGTTACTTATGATAATTTTAGATTTATCCTTGCAAATAAAAACTAGAAGAGGCGTGTATTGAAACTAATCAAGAGGGTTGGATCACCATCTTTGTTATTTGGTTATAAAAAGATTGGAGTACTTGTTTGTATTTATTTTGAATCAGATGCTATCTATTCTTCCGTGCTTTGTGACAAAGGCTAAGTGGCTCTGGAGGGAGAGGGGGACAACACACACAAGAGGCATTTATTGCCTAATGCAACATGTCTGAGGCTTCTCGGATACTATGATAGTGACCAGAATGTAAGGACATGTATGGAACTAAAATGTATGGAACTAATCTGTAATATTCCTTTGCCACAATGTTGGTACCATGCTGTTTTACAGTCAAAAGTGACGAGCCAACAAGATCGTTATCTTTTGTATAGGTAATGTCTGTAATTTAACCATTCTTGCAAACAATGTAGGTGTGCTTTTAGTTGTCTTCAATGTTTGGGGTTTTTTTCTTGATAGGTGATTAACTTTGAAAATACCCTTGTTGATCAGTTTTAGGTTTTGGTGGAAAACTGGAGGCTACTTTTGAATATTCAGTGGTGAGTGAACCTCAGCGAATCTCTCAAATTCCGGAGAGAACAGGGCATTGACTATACCTGCCAGTAGGCACAGTCACATGCCTGCTGCATGGGAATATATGTATGTAGTGTTAGGTTTTTTGTTTTTCATAAAAAAAAATGCTGAATCTTGTGATGCCTTTTAGGACTGTGCCAGTCCATGGACCACAGCTTGACTAACACTGTCTTAGAGATGGCCAGCGGTCAGAACAGTGGGATATTGAAAAAAGAATTTTGTTTGTTTGTTTGTCTTAAATGATGCATACATCTGTAAGGCGACATTCAATAAATGTTTTTATGCATTGAAATAAAATCAGCCCCAGAAAGAACTAGTGCTGGGTTGCAGACAGGCTGTGGCATTTAATTCAGCAGAAATGCCCCCGGTCTCTCTACCATTCCCCACCAAGCTCTGTTTGAAGAGAGCAGCCTGTGCATGTGCTCCTGCTCTCAGAGCCAGACACACAGTCACGTTTTACCAAACCCAGAGAAACATAGTTTTCTTTATTTTTCTAAGCAACACTTGGTTGTCAGTGTTCTTTCTCCAGTGGAAAACTGAGCCTTTTTTTCTGTTCTAACCAGTTTCTTTTACTGAAAGAGAAAAAAACCCCAACATTTTTGCTCCTTTTGAAGTTGCCCTCAGAGCAAAATGCCACCTCCCGCTTCACGAGCAGAACATCTGACAAGCTTCCCCCATTGATGTTAGCACAGAAAGCACATCCCAGTGACCAGATGAGCTGTCTCAGACTGACATGTGTTTCTGCTTCTGTCTGCGATTTATTCCCTGTTTATCCAGAGGGATATTCTATATCAGCATCGGTGCCTTTTGTGCCTCACGTGGTACCTTCCTGCTCCACAACAAAGACATCACTGCTGTAGCCCTCCATTCCTGACAGGTGACACATCTGCCTGAACAACCTGACCCATCAGACTGCTGCATGCCTGAACTGTGCAAATTCCAAGGCTAGATAAGAGATGGGTAAGATCCTGATTTATTCTAAAAAAGGAAATTCATGTGTCGCCCCCACTGCAAGTCCCTCCACCTCTTTATTCCTCAGATGTTGTTTGTCCTCTTTCCCCTGCATACATCCTACCCACATCCTACCTTCCTGAACAACGCGGCATATTGCAAACAAAACACAGGACTGGCAGGGTAATCTCAGTGCACCGGTGAAAGTGCTGAATGTGTCCTTACCTTGCTCTGCAAGAAGGAAGCATTTTCTGTGGAAATCCCCCAGCCCTCATGGACTACCTTGTGTTGCATTTGGTAGATGAGAAAGAGGTAGTAGATATGTAACTGTAAAGACAGATTAATGAAAGGCACTAGTGCGAAACCATAATGATTTCACTATTTTAATTCCAAACATCTTGATGAGGTGCTGACAGAATTTGGGAATACGGTGATGTGATCTTGAGAAAGTGCTATGTCTGTGCGCCTTTCTGTGCTCAGTGATTCTTTTACTTGTACAAATAGATGGAGTATTTTGAACTTGTAGTCATGATGTCTCAGTTTTCATTATCTCATTGCTGCCTGTGGATTATTGGTGTGCATGTGGCCAGTGTCTTTTGTATCTTTGCATACTTGCATGGCAGCAAGCACCTGGACCTTAGCAAATACAGGTGGAAAGAAGGTGTCTCAAACAAGTAAGGGAGCCTTCATATATTACTGATGTTGACAGTTTTGTTCAATGTGCAAAGTTATTGTGCAAAATCTTCACTCTGAAAGACACTGTCAAGGAAGCACCCTGACACAATGATTTGAACAGATCAGCTCTGCTTGCTCCTGCGAGCTGATCCAGCTGACACAGGCAAATGGACTGAAAACCCAACTTTGTAATGCAGCCAGGACATTGACAATTGCTTGAATAAAACAAGAGAGATTCTGCAATCATTAGACTTTCAGAAAGGTGCAGTTAATTTACATCACAGTTACTGAATATTAGTCTTGCCTTCTTTATGTAGTATTAAATCAACAGCTTGCTCAGAAATAATAGCTGAGACTGGGAATAAGTAAGTCCCTTGTGTGCGCCCAGTGCTGGTTACCTGAGTGATGCTTAGGCTAATGCATATCTCACGGTACAGAACATTTTGCCTTTGTTTGTGAAAGACAAACAAGTGCCTTCATTTTAATCCTTTGGGGTCATGGGTCTTTTTGCCTGACTTTCATCCAGTCAGAGAGGAAAGGTTAATAGTCAGATCTATTAGTTTGAATCAAATGAATAACTGGCTGTCTACCTGCTCTAAATTCTCTAAAGGTGGTCATTATTTTTTGTAATGTAAATAGTCCCTGGAGGGTCAGTTTGCCCCGTGTAACTTCAGTTGTAATTTTGACAAAACTTGAAGTGCCATCTAAATAAGTAAATGGTATTAAACTTCTCTGGCCTCATTTGCTTTTAAAAACCCCCATGTCTTTGCAAAACACCACTATACAATGCATTATCCTGCTAAACCTGCTTTAGAAATTTTAATATATATATTTGATCTGCTGTGGCTGATTCATGTCTTTCACAGGGTACTTGGCAACAGAGCAAAGCAATTTGTACTAAGGAACCACTGCAATATTAGTACTGAGACACATATTAGAAAAACATCATAAGGCATGTAACAGGTAGGCTTCAGTCACTAACTCTTAATTGATATCTGGGGAAAAAAATATCAAATTTTTGTAAAGTTTCAGTAAACCTCCAGTCTAACATATGATATTTAATTAAGTAAGTTGCATGAGCAAATGAGTGCACCAGAAATGCTGATGATTTAAAATCCTTCTTCTGTACTACCTATATTAGGAAGTGCGAGTGCTGAAATATACTGCACTCACCGTCAGAAAAGATTTGGCCCTGCTGAGCCACCCTTCCAGGGAGACGCAGTCCTGCAGCTCTAATCTCGTGGCAGTGAGATTTCCTCAGGTAAACAAGTGTCACCAGCTGGGCTTGCCGTCATTGTGGTGCCATACTCTGCTTTTGGAGGTTTCATGCTGCTAACAGCTCTGAGCCACATTCTGTGGTCTTGATGTGATCAGAAATGGGAGGGCTGGCCACAGCACAGGAGACATGTAAGCATGTGCTTAGGTCCTCCTGAAGTCAGTTGAGTCTCAATGTGTGTTAAAGTGCTTTGCAGAAGAGGTATGGAATTAGTTCTGCGCTTAAATTTCAGTACTGAATTATTAAAAGCCTCTGTAAGCAGACTATTTACTCAAGTGGAAGCTGAGGTAGCCTTGACAGCAAAACTTGCATAGGGATGATTCTGCTAATGATCTAGATGGCACCAAAGCTGAGATCTGTGCAAACACAACCTGTGCCAGTGTTTCACCTACCTCATTGTAAAAAATTTCTTCCTTATATCTAGTCTGAACCTACCCTGTTTTAGTTTAAAACCATTACCCCTTCTCCTGTCACAACAGGCCCTGCTAAAAAGATTGTCCCCATCTTTCTTATAAGCCCCCCCTTTAAGCACTGAAAGGTCGCAATCAGGTCTCCCCACAGCCTTCTCTTCTCCAGGCTGAACAACCCCAACTCTCTCAGCCTGTCCTCACAGGAGAGGGGCTCCAGCCCTTGGATCATTTTTGTGGCCTCCTCTGGACCCACTCCAACAGGTCCATGTCTCTCCTGTGCTCAGGGCCCCAGAGCTGGACACAGGACTGCAGGTGGGGTCTGACCAGAGCAGAGCAGAGGGGCAGGATCACCTCCCTCCACCTGCTGGCCACCCTGCTTTTGATGCAGCCCAGGGTACGGTTGGCTTTCTGGGCTGCAAGTGCACATTGTCGGCTCATGTTCAGCTTTTTATCCACCAGTACCCCCAAGTCCTTTTCCTTAGGGCTGCTCTCTATCCCTTCATCCCCCAGCCTGTATTGATACTAGCGGTTGCCTCCACCCAGGTGCAGGATCTTGCACTCGGCTTTGTTGAACCTCATGAGGTTCACACGGGCCAACTTCTTGAGCTTGCCCTGGTCCCTCTGGATGGCATCCCATCCCTCAGGCGTGTCAACCGCACCACTCTGCTTGGTGTCATCTGTAAAATTGGCAAGGGTGCAATAGATCTCACTGTGTATCACATTGATGAAAATATTGAACAGTACTGGTCCCAAGACCACTAACAAGACAGGAAAGCTCTGTAACAGTAGTGTCCTTGTTTCAGCTGGGATGGAGTGAATTTTCTTTCTAGTAGCCGGAATTGCACTGTGTTTTGGATTTAGGATGAGAATAATGCTGATAACACACTTGTGTTTTAGTTGTTGCTGAGCAGGGCTTACGCCAGTCAAGGACTTTTCAGCTGCTCTGCCAGGTGTAGAAGAAGCTGGGAGGGGACACTGCCAGGACAGCTGACCCCAACTGGCCACGGGGCTGTTCCAGACCATAGGATGTCATGCTCAGCATATAAACTGGGGGGAGTTAGCTGGGGGTAGCAATCACCCAGTGATGGGTTGGGCATTGGTCGGTTGGATTGTGTATCACTTGTTCTGTACAATATTAGTATTTTTACTACTACTACTCTTTTACTTTATTTTATTTCCATTATTAAACTGTTCTTATCTCATCCCATGAGTTTTCTCACTTTTACTCTTGATTCTTTCCCCAGTCCCACTGGGGCAGGGGGGAGTGAGTGAGCAGATGGGTGGGACTTGGTTGCTGGCTGGGGTTAAACCATGACAGGTAGATGTGACAGACTGAATAGCCAGCTAATGTCTCAAAGCTTGCTGCTTTGTGTGCTTATCTGAGAAGATCAGATAAGTTGGCTTGCAGGCTTGCTGAAGTAGTGGACTATGACACCCAGGCGGGGCCGCCTGCCTGCCAAGGCCTGCAGTTTGAACAAAGAACAGAGAAAGCGTGCAAAACGTATGCACAAGCGTATGCCTTAGGCCTATAAAAGGCTGCTGTCTCAGACCCCCTGGGGGGGAACCACCAACTCTGCAGGTGACCACTGAAGACCCTGGGGGACCACCAACTCTGCGAGCAACCCCTGAAGAATCTGACGACCACCGCTGAAGACCCCAGAAGCACGGACCCTCAGGATGCTGGGGATCCAAGGTGGTGGCTGTCTGCGCAATTCCATCTGGACCTCTTGCTTAATTTCATATCTTTACTTCCTTCCTTTCCTATCGCTGCTTTCTCTCTTTCCCCCGAAGAGTTAATAAATGAGTGAACTTATGACATATGACGTGTCGAAGGGATCAAACCTAAAATGAGAGGTTGGTCTAGCTGCCCCTAGCCTCCCAGACCCATCTGAGGTGGGCTAGAAAGCAAGGGGGCCTTCCTCTCATCCAAACAAAATTGGATCCTAACGGTAGATACAACTGTACTGAACAATTCCTGGCTACTTCTAATAAATTAATCTAGAAGATTCTTCTAGTGGAATGTCCTCTAGCTTGCATCTCAAATGATAAAAATATCAGTGGACTCCATAATATTTACTGTATATAACCAGGCTAACATCTGCCCTTCTGGAGAAGGAAGAGAGGTCACTGCATCAGTGTCTGCCAGTGTAATGGTACCCAGTTTGATCTCATTGGAAGGGATTCTAGGTGAGCAAGATTACATGAAAACCATGCTTTAACACTGCTGGTAATTTAGTGATGCTCAAAGGTGCCCCTAGCCTGCCTGTTTGTTGCTATCAGCCTTTCTTTAACTTTCAAACAATGATTATTCTGTTTAGCAAATTCTCAAGTGTAAATAGTATTTCCCTTATGTTTAATTTATGTGCACATGGCATAATCCCTTTTTCTTTCTTTCCCTTGAATGGGTTTCCCTAACAGATCCCGTGGAGCAGAAATTACTCTATAGTAGACCTCTCCTCCACCATTGTCATGAATAAATTGAAGGGAATGACTGGGATACTCTGCTGATTACCAATGAAGGAAAGGAGTTTTATTGGCAAATTTAATTTTGAAAGCCACATCTTCTAAAAGCAGAATATTCAACAGGATAGATTTTTACATAAATAATGTGTTGAATTCATTATATATATCCTTTCAGAGAGCCTATGGGGATTTCCCACTTAGAATCACAATGCAAGTTATAAGATATTGAGAGCTGCACTATGCTAGCATTTCTGTTTGGAAGATCCTATTTCCCAGGGCCCTGCAGTGTGACCTGGTGCAGATTCTATATGTATTATTATGCATTAGTCTTGACCTGCAAAAAGAAAACCAGCACTTATCCTGGAGCTTGTTATGTTAGTTAATTTTGAAAATGACTTGAAGTAGGAAATCACATACCAGGAGATAGAATAGCTTGCACATGACTCACTATGTGGAAAAAAACAAACTCAGTGTAACAAGCAGGTGTACATATATTTTTAAGGATAGGTGTTGTAAAAAGATAGTTTTGATCTGGTTGTTTTAAACAAAGGAATCCACATGCCTCTCTCAGATCTGTTTACAAAAGAGGCCTTTCATCACAAATGTTATTGCTGTGCACACGTGTGAGTCAACATCCCCTTGTTTTCACCGTGGTCTTTACCTTTCACAAAGGTGGTAATAAGGTAGTGTCTGCTTCTGTTCTTAATTGCTACTTCTGCAACACTTCTGATGGTAGGGTCTAGTCCTTGACTTGGTCTCCTCTGTGCTTTTGCCATACTAGTAATTTCCAATTTGAAACTGAAGCAGCAATTGTGGGAGCTTTGTAGGTCTGTGTTGCTTGTTCAAACCCACCGACTGCAGTTTTACGTTTCCTTCCCAAACAGCGGAGTTCTGTGCTCTTGCCAAGACTCGCCACAGCTGTGTTTACCATGACCAGACAAGGATAACAAGACACTTGCAATAGCATTCTCCATGTCTGATACACACAAATGCTCTTCAAAAGGGATCGCTCACCTGGCAGTTGGCTAGCTGACCCTCCTCTGCTAAGGGAAAAATAGCCAACAGCTCCAGGCTTCCTTCAAAAGTCTGTTTTCTGTCTGAATCCATGTACAGGGTAAATAACTACATAAAGTGCTCATGAGCTGTGTGTGTTTGTGCATCAGAACTTCTGTGAATAGTGTTTTGTGGAGAGCAGTGTTCAAGTGTCCAAACCCTCATGATCCCAGGAGAACGGACGATAAATTCCCCCAAACAAAACAAATTATGGCTAAGTAATGTGAACTGTGTCCAGGGTAGAAGCAGAAGGGACATTATCTCTGAAATTGTGTTTTCTTTTTAGTGTGGGGTGGTCAGTGGTTTTGGAGGAGTCTAATGTGCTTCTGTTTTACAGAACCATTTTATACAACTCAGTGATTAGATCCAGACTGGACTAGGGTTAGATATAGCAACTGCTGTCAAGGCAACAGAATTGAGACTATGAAACACTAAAGATAGATGAGACTGTGATCAGAGTCTACTTTAAAAGTCAGGATATTAGAAAATGCCATTACAAAATGAAGTTCAGGACAGACAATGAGACACGATGGGAATAAATCTGATCTAGAGTGCTTGGAAGTATTCAGGAGGAAGCAGCAAGAACCTGGAGAAACAACAGTGAGTGGCAAAGTGAACAGCACAGAGCAGCTTTTAGTTGTTGCAGGCTGCTTCAGATGCCCAATGACATGGTCAAATGCCAGCTGGGTTCACTAGCCAACCCTTGGGTCTCCCCAGCTTGATAAGATTGAGGAAGCCGCTGTTCCGGCAGGCCGCCCAGCTGCAGGGGCCCCTGCCGGCGCTGCTCCCCATGGCAGGCGGCTAGCAGAACGCAGAGGAGGTGAGGGCAGTGCCTGTACACCTGGACAGGGTGTAAATAGCTGCTGAGCTGCAGAAGTGACCTGTTTGAAAAGGTGGGGGGTGAACCAGGGAGATACACAGTACTACTGTTCAGGGTCTTCGCAAGTGGCATAGGAAGAGAAGGAAATAGCAGCCACGGTGGCAGTCCAGATATGTTGCTTTGCTATACAAGCTCAGGCTAGAATTAAAAGCCTATTTTTGCTCCAATTTCTTTCATATAATACCTATAAATCAGCATAAAGAGAGCTGCAAAATTAGTTGCATTCTGTAGCAATTGTTACAGAGGTGAGTACGTAATCACGCCTTAAAAGACCCATGATTTCTGACATGACTCCATAGCCTGATTTTAGCCATTTATTTCTTGAAATCTCAACTTTAGGGAAGGTTGAGTGCACTCTCAAAGCTGTAAGTTAAGGTAGCTTTTCTATCAGTCTTTTTTTTTTTTTTTTTAAGCTTTCTGTTCCTGAAAGCAAAATGCACAATGTGTATCTCTGTCTAGAGGTATAAAGATCTGATTGCATTTTATTTTTCAAGCCATCTGGTGCCAGCATTTTGTAGTTTTATGGAGTGTAGTGAAATGAGAAAGGACAGCGAGCTGAGAGCAACCCAGGAAGAAGCTGGCTGACAAGAGCAGGCAAAGCCTGTGGGATTTCACAGTACAGAGAAATTCAGTGAAGAAGTTCCTAAACCAGCTGTGTTGTGTGAAGGGAGGTCGGTGACTTTCAGGCAAAGAGAAACTCTTAGCTCTGCCATACTTAGATTAAGTCAACCCAGCCCATGCCCTTCCTTCCCTCCTGGTTTTGTAATACAATGCGTGACACTGTCCTACACAGCAGAGCTGGTGTGGCTGTTTTCATAGGGTTTTAGATCAGGATCCAGGTCTCTGGGGTGTAAATTTGTTGGTTCTTCCAGTGACTGCCCTCCTGGTAGAATCTCATGAAACATTTGAAGTGAGAAACTGAGTTCCTGGGGGAAAAGGATTGAGTGTGATATATTTTCCCATGTCTCTTCTCCCACCAAGACTGAATATGAAGTACACAATAAAGGCTGGGTCCCCTGCCAGGGGTTATGGGGAACCAAAATGGTCGTTACTGAAAGAGGCACTTCTGGCTGCCCACCATGATTAGACAGGTGACACCCAGTCAGGATAAGTGGACAACCAAGAATCAATCCAATTAAAAAAAACCTGAATGTGGACAAAGGACAATTTTGAAGTAAATCAACTACTACTGTAGTTTGGTGCTTCCCATGCAGACTGGCTTTAGTAATCTCACTGGCCCTGGCTAGCAAAGAGCAGTAGAACTGTCCTCCTGTGTCTTAAAAATGTCATTTTAAAATTGTTGGTCCTAAGCTTTCTGTTGCAACACTCCCATGTTGTTTTTCTTAAACAGTGATTCTCCAGTCTCACATCCAGTGACCTTTTTTTTGACATTTATTTCTAAGTATGGAAGCTGTTGAGCAATCTTTCCAAGGTGTTATATCATCTGATCTCTAAATACCACTCAGGTTGGGATGCCACCATATCCTAGACTCACAATTTGCATCAGATAAACTAGTGTCACCAAAATCGGGAAGAACGAACCTTGTAACACCAATGTAGTGTTAAAAGGCAGGCATTCTTTATTCTCGGCGCCGGATGCACGGGGGATCACTCCACCTAGCATGCATACCTACAAGCGATTTGCCCCGTTTATATGTAGCAAAGTATTACATATGCATAAAGTTTCCTGATATGCTTATACATATGCATAACCCATCTCCGCTTTGTATTAAAATTAGCTTCAGGTGGTCATTTCCATAAACTCCTCCCTACTGCACCTGCTCAGTGCCTCCTGGTGGTGGTCGTCGGGGGTCGTGGGGATGAAGGCTGCTGGCCCCTCTTCGTCACGGCTAGTAACCTCTTGTTCTTGTGCAGACTCAGCTGCTCCTTGGCTCTTGCCCAAACTGCAGGGTCAGTGTAGATCAGTTCTTGAGGTAAACTCCTGGTTCTTATCAAAAACTGTCCTTCGTAAGGAGCCATAAATCTCCCCACATCAATTAGTTCTCATTCCTTCTAGTCTAACCAAACTGTTATTATCCTTCTGTTCCATCCCCTCCCAATTCTTCTTGTCCTTGAATAGGATTCTAAATTTAATAAGTAGCTACACTACTGACTGCAAAAAAACATCTAAGCTAGACACTGTTAGAAAAACACCCAAGCTAGACACTACTGACTTTAGCAAAAACACCCAAAGGAGACACTATTGATTTTAGCAAAGCAACAGCAAGCTAAACACTACTGAATTTTAGCAAAAACATCAGCCAAGTAGACAATAAGGCCTAAATCTTATGCATGTAAGCCGCCTACATCTGGGGGGTCTTTTGACCCTTAAGGTATCACTAGTTCCACTGAATATGACTGCTTTTATTCCAGCAGCCCCTGCACTAAAAGGAAGGGTCTTTCCAGCCGTGACATGGGATGTAGTATTTTCATCCAGATGAAAATGTACCTGCAAAATGCTAGCTAGCTTGAGGATCTAAATCATGGAAGTTTAAATGAAGAAATACCCTGTAGGGTGCCATGCTTCCTTTTTAATTCAGTTCATGAGGTCTCTGCTCTCACTGATTTCAGGAAAAGCGAGGAAACTACACTGCATATAAGAACATTGATTGGTACATGATTTTTTTTTTATATTATGCTTAACAGTTGCTGACATGTGCAAAAACATTTTACTAGGTGTGATCAGGACGTGAATTGTCCCTGCCCTCCAGCATGGTCCAGCAATTACCTCCAACAGCAAAACCTGTAAGTTAATCACAGTATTTGCAAACACAATCTCATTGTTCATATGCTGAATCTTTTCCAGCAGAGTGTTACCCATTGAAATTGAGAGTTTACAACAAGTTTATTTGAGGCAGGCATTTCTTACTGGTAAGAATACTCTAATTATTATTTTCTAATTAAATTAGGCCTTTTAAAAAGGTTAACCATGACATTTTAATAGCTTCAGCTCATATTGATATTCTGAGGACACACTTCAGCTCAGCCACTTGTGACTGAAAAGGATGTTTTTCCAATTAAGAAATTTCTTTTTAAGGGCTTCTCCTAAATGACATCTATTTTACAGAGGGATGTGGGCTAGAATATAATTTGTTTCCCTGGCTGCACAATCCAGTAGTTCAGCAGGTAGCCCTTGCAAATCTTTTTATTACAAAATTTTAACCTTAATGCCACAATGAGTTTATAGTATCCAACACACAAAAATAAAGAATTTTAAAAATTATTATTAACAGCTAGTTGTATTCAATCCATGCAAATTTCTTTCTAATGCATCAGGGCAAATCCTAAAGAAATTCACGGAAAATGTATAGACATACTGGATTCATTAAGCAGTGTATCTGATAGTTCAAAATACTCCACGCATTAAGAGCAGTGCTGCTGGATTACAGTTAGAGTTTTCTTTCATTCTGTCTTTACTCTACAAATTGCATGTGGGGACCCTTACATAGATTTGGACTTCATTTTGTTAGGTATTGCCCAGACAAGAAAAAAGGCAGGAGCTATTCCAGGTGGCCTACAAATAAATACACATCAAAACTGTGTATGAATACAACCAAATGAGGGGGTAAAAAAAAAAGTAATGAAAGAATCTTAGTCAGATTGATACCCAGCATTATCAACACCGAAAAAGCCAAATAATTCTTTCATTCTTTGAAAGTTTTCCAGCGAGTCTGAAGAAGGAATCCAAATGGGAATGATTTGGTACTTCTGCAAATGTATCCAGTGAACTCCTATCAAGTACAAGGAGTATAAAAAGAGAAGGAAGAAAACATTTAAAGACTGGGAGGACAATGAGGTACATGTGGCGATGGGACTTGGGATAGAATTAAGTTTCTTGCTAGTAGCTGGTATAGTGCTGTGTTTTGGATTTAGGATGAGAAGAATGCTGATCACACCCTGATGGTTTAGCTGTTGCTGAGCAGGGCTTACACCAGTCAGGGGCTCTCTGCCAGGTGCAGAAGAAGCTGGGAGGGGGCACAGCCAGGACGGCTGACCCCAACTGGCCATGGGGCTGTTCCAGACCATATGATGTCAGGCTCAGCAAGAGTGATCACTGCTCGAGACAGGCTGGGCATTGGCCGGTAGGTGCTGAGCAATTGCACTGAGCATCACTTGTTTTGTATATTCTGTATATTCTATTATTATTACTATTACTATTATTATTATTTTTTTTTTTTTTTTCCCTCTACTGTTTTATTAAACTGTCTTTATCTCAACCCACGGGTTTTACCCTTTTTTTTTTCCCCCTTGATTCTCTCCCCCATCCCACTGAGGGAGAGGGAGAGTGAGCAAGCGGCTGTGTGGTGTTCAGCTGCCTGCTGGGTTAAACCACAACAGACCTAGCTTCTTAACACAGAATGGTAATAGGGTTGTGATTGTCCATGAGGGGCCTTGAAGATGAGGACAAGTAGTTTATCTTTGTTGAAATAAAGAAAAAGTATTGGACAAATGCAGACCAAGGAGTGATGTTAACAAGTGTCAGACCAAAAATAAAAATAAGGTCTTGTGGCTGAATTTCATTCATCACTTCATAACTGGTGGCAATTATCATGCCTAAATTAAATTGAATAATATTGATTCCAAACAAATTCTGAAAGGTCAAAATCAGAAAGAAGCATTTTGATTGCACTGAATATTTGTGTCTGAAGCTTTGTTTTGATAGTTTAATTTTGTAATACACCTTGAAGACAGTTGCCATTACTGAAACTTGGTGGGACAAATCCCATGACTGGAGTGCAGCTATCAATGGCTACAGGCTGTTCGGAAGGGACAGGCAAGGATGGAGGGGCGGAGGTGTTGCCCATCAAGAAGTTGATAGAGTGTGAAGACTGTCTCTGAAGAATAGCCACTAACAGGTTGAAAGCTTATGGGTAAGAATTAGAGACCAAGGCAACAAAGGGAACATTGTGGTTGGTGTCTTCTACAGGCCGCCAGATCAAGGGGGGCCTGTTGATGAAGACTTCTTACTCCAGCTACAGGAGGCATTGTGCTTGCAGGCTCTCATGCTGCTGGGGGACTTCAACCACCCTGACATCTGCTGGAAAAGTAGCACGGTGAGCTGTAGGCAATCCAGAAGACTCCTGGATTGCATTGAGGATAACTTCTTAAGCCAGGTAATAGACAGCCCTACCAGAGGAGATGTGATACTTAACCTGATGGTCACAAATGCAAGAAGGCTAATTGGTGTCATCAAGATTGGAGGCAGCCTGAGCTGCAGTGATCATGCACTGGTGGAGTTCACAGTCCTGAGGGATATGGGACAGGTAAAGAGTAAAGTCAGGACCCTGAATTTCAGGAAAGCAAACTTGTAGCTGTTCAAGGAGTTAATCAATGGGACACCCTGGGAAACTGCCCTCAGGGACAAGGGAGCAGAACAGAGCTTGCAGATCTTTAAGGATGCTTTCCATAGAGCACAAGAGCTCTTGATCCCCAGGTGTAAGAAATCAGGCAAGGAAGGGAAGAGACCAGCATGGCTGAGTCGAGACTTGCTGGTCAAACTAAAGAGCAAGAAGAAAATGCATAGGCAGTGGAAGCAGGGACAGGTATCCTAGGAATAGTGTAGGGATGCTGCCCCATTGTGTAGGGATGGGGATCAGGAAGGCAAAGGCATGGCTAGAGCTGAACTTGGCAAGGGATGCAAAGAATAATAAGGGCTTCTACAGGTATGTCAGGCAGAAAAGGAAGGTGAAAGAAAGTGTACCCTCCCTGATGAACATGACTGGCAAACTAGTAACAACAGGCGAGGAGAAGGCCAAGATACTCAACACCTTTTTGCCTCAGTCTTTGCTGGAAATCTCTCTTCCCACGCCTCTTGAGTAGATGGACCTCAAGGCAGGGACTGGGGGAGCAAAGTCCCTCCCACTGTAAGAGAAGATCAGGTTCAAGACCACCTGAGGAACCTGAACATACACAAGTCTATGGGATGTGGCTAGATGCATCCCAGAGTCCTGAGGGAATTAGCTGATGTAGTTGCCAAGCTACTCTCCATGATATGTGAGAAGTCATGGCAGTCAGGTGAAGTCCTTGGTGACTGGAAGAAGGGAAACATTGCAACTATTTCAAAAAGGGTAGAAAGGAGGACCCTGGGAACTACTGACCTGTCAGCCACACATCTGTGCCTGAGAAGACCACGGAACAGATCCTCCAGGAAGCTATGCTTAGGCATATGGAGGACAGGGAAGTGATTCAAGACAGCCAGCACGGCTCCACCAAGGGCAAGTCCTGCCTGACCATCCTAGTGGCCTTCTATGATGGAGTGACTACATCAGTAGACAAGGGAAGAGCTATGGATGTCATCTAGCTGGACTGTTATAAGGTCTTCAACACAGTCCCTCACAACACGCTACTCTCTAAATTGGAGAGATATGGATTTGATGGCTGGACTCTTTGGTGGGTGAGGAATTGGCTGGGTGATCACACCCAGAGAGTAGTGGTCGATGGCCCAACGTCCAGATGGAGACTGGTTACAAGTGGTGTCCCTCAGGGTTCTGTATTGGGACCAGGACAGTTCAATATCTTCAGCAATGACACAGAGGGTAGGATCGAGTGCACCCTTGGCAACTTTGCAGATGACATCAAGCAGAGTGGTGTGGTTGACATGCCTGAGGGACAGAATACCATCCAGACAGACCTGGGCAAGTGAGCCTCATGAGGTTCAACAAGGTCAAGTGCAAGATCCTGCACCTGGGTGGAGGCAACCGCTAGTATCAATACAGGCTGGGGGATGAAGGGATAGAGAGCAGCCCTAAGGAAAAGGACTTGGGGGTACTGGTGGATAAAAAGCTGAACATGAGCCGACAATGTGCACTTGCAGCCCAGAAAGCCAACCGTACCCTGGGCTGCATCAAAAGCAGGGTGGCCAGCAGGTGGAGGGAGGTGATCCTGCCCCTCTGCTCTGCTCTGGTCAGACCCCACCTGCAGTCCTGTGTCCAGCTCTGGGGCCCTGAGCACAGGAGAGACATGGACCTGTTGGAGTGGGTCCAGAGGAGGCCACAAAAATGATCCAAGGGCTGGAGCCCCTCTCCTGTGAGGACAGGCTGAGAGAGTTGGGGTTGTTCAGCCTGGAGAAGAGAAGGCTGTGGGGAGACCTGATTGCGACCTTTCAGTGCTTAAAGGGGGGGCTTATAAGAAAGATGGGGACAATCTTTTTAGCAGGGCCTGTTGTGACAGGAGAAGGGGTAATGGTTTTAAACTAGAAGAGGGTATATTCTGACTCAATATAAGGAAGAAATTTTTTACGATGACGGTGGTGAAACACTGGCACAGGTTGCCCAGAGGGGCTGTAGATGCCCCATCCCTGGAAAGAGTCAAGGCCAGATTGGGCAGGGCTCTGAGCAACCTGACTGAGTTGAAGATGTCCCTGCTTATTGCAGGGGGCTCGGACTAGATGACCTCTAAAGGTCCCTTCCAACCCAAAACATTCTGTGATTCTGTGATTCTATGATTCTATGATTCTATGATTCTTTGTCTTCATCCTAGTTCATAGCAAAAATGAATGTCACCTTATGACGTACGTTCCCTGTACCCAGCACTATCCTTATGTTTAGATAGGCAAAAACTCTAAGAACAGTCTTATCCTCAGACTAGGCAAAGGCCTTTCCTATCTGAAATGGTACTCCAGAATAGACCTGTAATGCACTTCTAGACAGCATGGAGAGCTTGGACTGTGACTACCAAGGGGTTGTCTGCCTGTCACTTGGGAAACGTTCATGAACGTTGCCTTTGGTAGGAAAAAACAAACTATTCAAATCACTTACATTAAGTACCCTAACTTAACTGTAAAACACAACATAACTTTTAAGAACCATTTGTTTGTTTAACCAAGCTTAAGGAGAATGGATATTGTCTTTGCATGAGTTTGTTTTAAATTTTAAAAGTTTTTAAATACCAAATTCCATATTGAAACTATGACACTACTGTACTTTGGAAGGAAATGTTTTCAGAGACATTAACTAGTACCAGGAACAACAAACCAGCTGAGAATTTTATTTCATTGTATCTGTGTGTGATTTGGTTTTGTACCACTGCTCAAACTGTGTTCCAGTAGAAAGGGAAGAGGAAGAAGGAATTCTGACAGGACAAAGGAGAAGGAAATGCTGTCCAAAAGTCTCCATTAACCTAAAAAGCATAAAATGATCAAAATCGTGAGATACTTGTTAGCTGACTTTGGAATCAGCAGTGCCTAGAGCTGATTATTTCTGGCTCTGTCAGAAGGTCTAGCTGTAGTGAACTGAATTACTGTAGATGGTTTCAAGGGATAAGGAAAGATAAATGAGCCAAATAAAAAAGGCCTGTAGAAAATTAAATGAAAACACAGACTATGTGCTCTAATACAAGATCACTACTAAAACTGACTGCAAAGAAAATAATGAATTCGCTAGAACAAACACAGGGGCACTAAATGTTATTGCATAATGTTTACATAATTTTCTTCTATAGAATAAAAAGAGGTGGTGACACCATACATACAAACTATGTTCTTGTTTCAACTTTGAAGGGTATTTAATCTTTTGTTCTGCTAATCAGACAAGATTTAAGCAATTGCACATCGTACTGCAAAGACAGTCATGAAATGGCCTTTGAATTATGTAGTTGTTTATTACTTTTCATAATAAGGGACATCAATTTGCTTTCCTAGTTTGTGATAACTAACAGAAAATCTCTGAGTACGTATTACTGTAAAGGATGGAAGTAATTTTGTTGAAAATACTGGCAAAAAATGACAGAAATTGCAAATCCAAGACAAGCTATGCATGAGAAGAATACCAGGAATAAAAGACTCACAAGCTCAAAAGAAACTGTTAAAATGGTAACGGACATGAGTCAGAGCATGTAAGATGTGTTATCTAATGATCTGGTACAAAATCCATATAAAAGAGTTGAAGGTCAAAATACCCAATGTGAGCTAAGCCTTCCGCAACCTGGCAGTATGAGATGAACAGGGAGAAGAGAGCTTGGTGACACCTTGGTCTCTCAATTTGAAGTAATGATTTTGCTCATTTATTTTCAGATGTGACACATGCGGTACCTTATAATCTCCTTCTGGAGCTCACTGTTTAGTCTAGCAGGCAGTTCGTCACCCCAAACTTTATAATATACTCATTAACTTGCTTACCAATGGGTCAGTTTTTATTGGCGATAAAAACCTATATAAACGTATTTATGAACTTTGCACGCTTCTTAGTCCTCCTGCGTTCAGTGTGCCCCTGTGACTGAATGGAAAAGGGAGGATTTCACTGGTAGCAGCAAGCTGGTAGGAATAATCAATGGAGCTGACCCCTTTTCCCTCTCCCAGCTGGCTGATGCCCAGTTGTCTGCACAGTACAGAGGACACAGAGCAAAGATAATTTTAAGTTACATGAGATAGGAGGGGTGCATCCCCATTTCTTTTTTCATAATTTTAAAGTAATATGTAACAAACAGATATGTTGCCCCAAGAATGCTCCCCCAACCCCCCTCCTGTTTTGTTGGTTAAAATGGCAAGAAATGCAGGGATCCAATCCAGGACTTTGAACAAGGTGACCCCCAGAGGTCCCCTCCAACCCCAGCCATTCTGGGAGTCCGTGACTTTCTCTAGTGGGGAGGAACTGTGGCTTTGTGTCACAGTCCCAGGCAGAGGGATGGAAGAAAGAGAAAATGGCACAAGTGGGTGTCACGTCTGCAACAGAAGCGTCCCCTGCCTGGCAGCTGTATAGCACTCATCTGCACCGACTCTAAATCTCTTGCCAGATGGATATAGCTGAACTAGATTGAGGAGAAAGCAGTTAATCTTGTGTAATAAATGTATGATGAGATATATATGGGGCTCTGAGCAACCTGATCTAGTTAGCGGTGTCCCTGCTCACTGCAGGAGGGTTGGACTAGATGACCTCTAGGGGTCCCTTCCAACCCAAAACATTCCATGATTCTATGATTCTATGATTCTATGATTCTATGATATATCCAGTGTCCAAAAAGATTTTGGAATTTGGGAGATGTGGGGGAAGGGAAGGGAAGGAAAAGCATAGAGAATAGATAAACTATTTTTCCCTCAGAGTTTCTGCACCTACAAGGGTCCCTTTTCAGTTTCTTTCAAAAAGCGTGCCTTTACACTGCTGTGATTTAAAAGGCAAAATAGGCATAATATTTTTTTTCTTATGCTAAGCCTAAGGAAAAGTAAAATTAATTGTCCAAATCTGCCACAGGCATCCTATGTCTTCTACCAAGCATAAAGCCGTCTCCTGCATTCAACACTTTAACATACTGCTCTTTTTCTGTGAGTAATTGAGGGAAGGCGTGATTAGGATCTCTTGGTGAAATTGTGATGATGATAAATGATGATCACTAATTATGATGGGTCTCTCCATGAACAGATCTATTAATGCTAATATGACTTCCCTCTATTTCCAGCAAAGGAAATCCATCTCCTTCTATCAAAAAAGTCATCTGCTAATTTCCTATATCAGAAGCCTAACAAAAGCCTCCTGTTCTTCCCCTTAGTGTATGTATTACGGAGTTATTCTGACCCTTAACATTGCTCAGCTGATTAACTAGAAAACGAAAGAAGGGGATGGACTCCTAAATGTCTAATTAACTTCTCCTCAGCAATTTTGAACAAGTCTATTTGCAACCCGTTTAGCTTATAGCAGCTGTTATTCAGGGATGTTTATTTGAATGTGTCAAGCAGGCCTAGATGTCATTCTCTTGTTCTGTGAGGTGTTTTTTCTTGTAAGTGTTACCAGCATCTTTCAGCATTTGCATGATTCCCATTGTGGTGTTAAGGGTTATAGAAATCTCTCAGATAAAGACTCTTTTATTTTTTGTGGACTGATTTTGCTGTGTTATTTTCCTTGTTCTCAAACTGCTGTTTAAACTGAAGTAGATGAAGTAGCTGGAGATGTTGGGAACAGCTGCAATTGTGCTGTTTGGAAACAAAGTTGTCTGTCCCTTTTCTCCAATAAAGAGCAACTAAAGACACAAACACCTAAATACAATAGACATCTTTCAATGAGTTAAATTCCTTCTGAGATCACATTTCTCTAAATTTAGGAATCATAACAGTTGGAGAAAAATCATTGGGGATTTGATTTTTGGACAAGATGAGCATTTCCAGGTCCAGAAAGAGAGGGAATGGGATTTAGCAACACTGAGGTTGCCTGTAGTACTGAGCATTTACACTACCCAGCCTCTGACTGCCTAAAAAGCTGGCATTTCTGTGCAGAGTGACTATCCTAAGACATTATACTGTTGAAAATCCCTGATTTTCCATTGCTCTGATGGAGAGTGGGGAAGGGCGGGGCTTGTTCCAGTTACTGCTTTCTGTCAGGGCTGGTGGCAGACTGGATCTGTAGCTTGCTCTTGCAGTCAGAGTCAAGATTAAATTTTAGTCACTCAGTGCAGGAGTGCTTCCCCAAACCACAGGCTTTTTGTGCTCCTGGAGGAGAGCTGGGTTCTCTCCTAGTCCCGGTGGGACTGGTGGCTCCAGAGCGGGTCACATCTGGCATCTTTGGCCACCTCTGCAGCCAGCAGACAATCATGGCTCTTTCTGAGGTGTGGGGCAAATGTCCTTATATTTTGTTACTCTGTTAGAGCTTTATGATCCAAAGGCTGGAGCACCTCTCCTATGAGGACAGGCTGAGAGAGCTGGGCTTGTTCAGCCTGGAGAAGAGAAGGCTGTGGGGAGACCTGATTGCGGCCGTTCAGTACCTAAAGGGGCCCTATAGGAAAGATGGGGGTAATCTTTTTAGTAGGGCCTGTTGTGACAGGACAAGGTGTAATGGCTTTAAACTGAAGCAGGGTAGGTTTAGACTGGATATAAGGAAGAAATTCTTTACAGTGAGTGTGGTGAAACACTGGAATGGGTTGCCCAGAGAGGTAGTGGAGGCCCCATCCCTGGAAACATTCAAGACCAGGTTGGACGGGGCTGTGAGCAACCTCATCTGGTTAAAGGTGTCCCTGCTGACTGCAGGGGGGGTTGGACTCGATGACCTCTAGGGGTCCCTTCCAACCCAAAACATTCTATGATTTACCTCCCTGCTGCATTAGAATTGCTGCACCTTCCCCATTTTGAGAAAGCTGTTGCGAAGGGGCTTCAAAGGCAGCTGGCATGTATCCTGAAGGGAAATGGCAGATGAGATCCCTGGATATGCCTTCCTGATGGGACTTTATTGGTATGAGAAGACACCATCAGTGGCTGGGCATGCTTGGGACTGTGAGGGAGGCTCAATAAGGGAGCTGAACAAAACACATTGTACCTGGCCTTGGGATTTTCTTCAAAGGCAGTGTAGACATACCCTGTCTTCCTGGAGACCTGATGTTGAATTCTTGAGGACAAATATCCTCAAAGTCCATTTGATTATTTGTTGCTGTTTTAAAGTGTTGCAGAAAAGTATGTGTCTTATCCCTACAATTTAGCAAGGTCATAAAAGTGCTGTAATCTCAAGGGATCTCCAAAAATGAAAGGACTGAGAGCATGCTTATTATATTTGCTAATGACACTAATCTGCAAGGGACTCTATGTTGGAGGACAGGATTAGAATTTAAAGTGATCTTGGCAAATTGAAGGTATGGTCTGAAATAAACAGGGTGCTATTCACTGGGGATAGATACAAGGAACTGCATTTAGGCAGGAATAATCAGCTGCACAAACAAAAGAGGGGAACAGCAATTTAAGTAGCAGATCCTTATTTGTAGGTTTTATGGCTCACAAACTGAGTGCAAGTCAACAACATCGTGTCCTGCCTTTCCCCCTCTGCCAAACAAACCCAAGAACAGATACAGTGAATAGTGTAAACTTCAGACTGTGGGGATGTGCGAAGTTATATCCTTCTTTCCCTGGGCCAGCAATGCCTCAGCTAGACTGCTGTATCCCCCTGGAGTATTGCCTCAATCCAATAAAACATTTGAAGTGAGGATGTCTAGAAAATGTTACTTAAGAGGAAATGGGCTAAATTAATTGCTTTTAGTCTTCACATATGTCAAAAGTTGCTATGTGGATTGCCTTAAAATGATTTGTGACAAATAATTAAGAAAAGCAAGCTGTGGTGTGTGGTTTCATTTGACTAGATCCTGAATCTATGATCAGAAATGTCTAAGGTATTTTTGCAAGGAGAAGGTTTAAAACCACCAAGTTAAGAGACTGGAAGCTGTTTATAATGTTTGGAGCAGGCTGTCTGGAAACGATGTGCAGTCTCTATCAGGGGACATCTTTAAGGGCAGGTTAGGTGAACATCTTCTAAGAATGACACACAGATGTAGCTGATTTTTGTTCAGATAGAAGCGTGATTTGGATGGTTTTCTGAGGTCTCTTCCAGCCCCAGTATGACCCATGCCTTTGGGAGATGAAGGCAGGAAGAAACCTCTGAGGTAGTGAAGTCTAACTGAGCTACTGGTTCTTCATGTTGCTTCAGAATATATTATCACTTTCGGAGTGATTTTTTCCCATTTTTCTTACATAGTTCCTTCTGCATCTTCCCTCTTTCCATAAGTCTGTTGTCCCTGCCCTTTTTTATCATTTCTACCTATGCCTTCCTTCTTGCCTTTTTCTCTCTTCCCTCAGTATACAGGAGCAAATGAGGTTGTCCCTCAGCTGAGAATAAATTCAAAATGATGACTTCACTGCTGCTCTAGCTGGTATTGTATTGACCCTCACCTTGACCCTTCTCTAACTGCTGGCTCTTCAGGGATGCTTCACCATGCTGCTCAGTGTGTTCTCATCTCAGTGTTTGAGGAGATATGCAAATACTTTAGCTGTACAGGCAAATCAATCCGAGATTGATCGTAGATAAACCGTTTTGACCTGACGCAGAATTTATCTGAATATTCAATTACAAAATGCTGTCACTGTTAATAAAGCACTACATACAGTTCAGGGAGGCACAGGTTGAAGAACAACAGTGTGCAGCTGCACACATGCGCCTCTTTTTGCCAGAGATTGAATTTTTCACAGAAGAAGTCAGAGTTGAGTTGCACACAAAATTGGGAGTGCAGGCAAGAGCAAACCCCCATTAGATAAATTCAGGGATTAGCACCTGGTGCAGAATCACGGCATTTCTTCAAAAGAGGCACCTTCCCCTATGCTGTCACACAAACAGAATGCATGTCACTTAGCTAGGCCAGGGATCTTGAGTCGATTTGGAGCTTTAACACTTAATTGATGTATGGCCTTGAGCAAATTGCTTCTTCACTTTGACCTTTCCAAACTTCTGTTTCTTATTTATGCTGCAAATGCTTTGATTTCGACAAAGCTCCGTATTATATGCTTACACTGCATCTATTGCAGTGGAATCTCGTCAATGTCAGTCCTGCCACACATAACTCTAGTTGTACTGATGGGAAGAGAATTTGAGGTTTGATACCTTTTGCCAGCTCACTAATTATGGGGAAAAATGGTGTCTTTCAAAGGCAATAAATGTTTGCGCAGAACATTTCTCACAAAACATTTCTCTAGTTGTTATTTTGGTTTGTTATTTAGCACCCAGGAATTTTAGTGAGCTCACTGAAATACCAAATCATTCTTTTAGGGATATAACTGATATATAGATTAAATACATACTGATGGCACATGTGCTTAGTATTATTTATATATGTATTTTTTATAAAGAAAAATCCCATTTGACACAGCCTTAATTATGATGATTCAAATCTCTGGTTTTGTTAGCAATACTACTACAAGCTGTATTAGCAGAAAATGCCACCTACAGCACTGGGGATTGTAGCCAGAAACAATATACTCCATCTTCATTTTATCTTTCAGCACCGAGTCCTTTTTAAATTATTCAGCTGTGCAAACTGCAGGCAAGAAAAGCAAAACCAACACCCGCCCTCTCGAGAAATAAACCCCAAACCCTCTAGGTAGGGATATAGCTGACATTTACCCAGATGGTGCATGGTAGCTCAAGTTATTTCTTTTATTTATCTGCTTATGAAAAAACCAGGAGATTCCAGTGGGGAAGGTTCACTTAATGCAGAAAAATAATTTTATTATACATTAATTTATACTAAAGTGTGTAATTTCAGTGCATATAAACATGTAAGTGCTCTAAATACATCCTTCATTGAATATGAAGAATAGATAGAAAAAATTCCAAGGCAGCAGCCACAGTAGACGAACAGAAGTGGGATGCATTATTTAAACATGCTAGTTTGTGAGTGTAAGCTGTATCGTGAGCTAATCAGGTTTTAGTGTTCAGCAACACTTTGGAGCTCTTTTTCATAAACTGCCCACTCTGCTAACTACAGTGAAGGGAAAAAATGCCATTTAATTGCAGATTAGTCTAAAAATTAGTCTCATTTTTTTTAATTGATCTAAAAATTGCAGATTAATTTAATACTCTGCAAACAAATAGGAAAACCTGTACTTGAAGGGCTGGTGAACCTAGCTGGTCACTCAGAGCACTCTTCCCTCCAACATGCAATTTTCCTGTGTATAGCTATCTAGGATAGATATTAACTGAGGATGTATAAAAGAGTTTTTTACTCTGCTAATATGCAGAAATTTCTTTCCAGAACATCTATGCTTGGAGTTCAGCCCCAGGTCTTTTTATGTAGTGTCCTTTGTTGCTGGCATAGATACCAACATGTTTACGCTTGCCTTAATGACAAGTCTAGCAGGTTTTGATCTGCTGTCTGTCTTGTGGCCTCTCAATAGGTAGAGTGGAAGCATGGCTTGGAAACAGTTTGAAAAAATCAATGCAAAAATAAACTAAAATTGTGGGGGGACAGTAGTTATAAAAATATTCAGCAAGCTACCAAGAGCTTCTTGCAGTGCATACTTAAGGCATGAGGATATGAGTGCACGCATGTGTCTTCTCTGCACTCTGCTTTTAAGTTTTTTGTGAAGGAGAAATTTTTTTTCCGGTGAAGTGCGATTTGCAGGTGTTTGCTGAAATGAACCCCTGGTAGTGACCTACATAATAAAGAGCTCTTTTCACTGATAGCTGACTCAGGTTATCATCAGCACTGTGTCTCAACTGATGCATAGCCTTTGATGAAGATGGAGCAGTCTAGTCTGCAATGTTATTAGTGCTACTGGTAACATAGATGATAATGCTACACCTCTTGACATTTACAAGTGAAACAAAGTATTATGACCTTCATTTATGACTGCGAGGACAATGAGACTTAAAATAGGATATGGAACAGAGTCACAAATGGCTTAGATGTCAGTGCAGAGGAGTTAGAGTTGGTCTTGTACAGAAAGCTGCAAAATGCATAAATGTTGATCCACCTTGACTTAAAACTGCAACCTTTGCAACTATTTATGCGGGTGTCTAGAGATTCTTGCTGTGGTTAGTAAACAAGTGCTTAAAGCTTTGGGATGTGGGAAACCTGTTTGGATACTAGTACACTGACCCAAACTTCAGACCTTTAACATAATAGACTGATATTCTGAGAAAAGTCCTTGCAAACAGATCTAGAAAACCAGTGTATTGCTCATATGTGTGAGGTTTTAGAGATGGGGAAATGGTGAGATAAAATGGAATCACATAGGCTACTTCTACTTTGTGATAGCACAAGCCTGGGACTTTTCTCTCCTACTTTTACGTATCCACAATGAAGACACTGACATCTGGTGGGCCACCAACAGTTTATAGAAAAGGGAGAGAAAAACGGGGGTTAAGTCTTGATTCATCTGATAAAGTTTAGTTGCCTACTTTAGGACTGGGTGAATCATACCCTAGAAATGCCTCTGGGGTCAGATGAATAGTGTTCTCAGTATTCTGTCCCAGTCCTCCAAGGACGCATTTTTGTAAAAATGTAAGAAGCTAGATGCTTGTGACACTGGCTTTGAGGGATGGCATGGCTAGTTTCAAGAGACATAATGTATGGATTAAAAAATAATTAAAAAAAATAAAAATTGAGGGCAAGTAAAGATATCTTCCACACACTAAATTCACAAAACCTCTCACCAAGTCCTTTGGGCTGAACATTCAATAGTTGGCTTTGAGTTCCTGAGTTGTTTGGTTTTGCTTCTGAAAGTAATTTGGGTTGGGCTTTGCTTTAACTCCTAATGTCTATTCCTGCCCTATTTCCAGCTGAACTCAAAGGTTAGCTAGCTGAGTGTCTTAGACTATCAAAGCTGATCACCAGAGTTTCAGCAATGGTCAGTTTTGATGTCTCTATTCTTGGTCTGAAGTATTTTCAATGGGACTTTTACAGAACAATGGCCGCCTTCCTGGCCCCCATCAGCTCTTGTCACACAAACCGGTTGGGCATTGATATGAACTGGCTTTTCTGACAATTACAGAGAAATCTTAAATTTGCATACCTCAGCACAGGTAGGAGCACAAGTCTGATGATAACACAAAATGAGTGCTTATGTGGAACACATTATCTCGAAGGCAGCTGCTGAATGATAGTGTTCACAAAAGCATAAACATGAGAACGAAATATGTAACCAAACATAGATCAGCAGGAGGATATGCATTTTCTCCTAATTTGCTAAAGTATTGTAACTGCTGCCAATTACATACTGACTGCACCTCATATAAATGATGGAGCTGTGACAAGTTTTTTGGTATGAATAATTGTTTACTAGAGAATATGTCAGACAGCTCAATTACTTTTTTGTTTTACCTCATTTTGAGCTTCCTTCAAAACTTGAAGCTGGTGTCTGGAAACACTGCAGTGCCTGCCATCTGTTTTAACTGGGCAAAAATTCAGATTTTTCTATATTTTTAAAGTAATTTTGATAAATCTGTTGCAAATCTGTTACACTGTGAAATTTTCTCTATTAAAACCATATGTTGCCTCTCTAATAGATCTTCCTCTCCTGCGTGTATCCTGCTCATCCCACTTGCCCTCTTGGACTGTTGGCACGACATTATCATTCTTTTAATATTCTGGAATTTCCTAGATAGTCCAGGATTTAATAGGTGTTAAGATAAGTGAGCCAGAGAGTTCCTCAAATGTTGCTTTTAGGAATTAGATGCAAATTTTCCCAGCTTGTTCATTTACAAATTATTAAATGCAGTAGCTGTTTAATGTCCTTTGTCACGAATAGCCTAGACAGTACTTCATCATGCAAGAATCATCCTTCTGTGATCTCTCTTCATTTCACATACAGCATGGAAATGTTTCACAGACACTTCTACTTCTGTACTATTGTGAATAAATCTACCATTCCTGTCAAGCAATGAGCCTCTACCATTGTTAGGCTTTCGCTTGTTCAAAATAGACTTCAAAGACAATCTTTTATTGGACTCAGTTCTGCCATGCACAGTCTCTTCTGTCATCTTTAGCTTTCCTTATCAGTTTTTTTACAATTTAAACCTTCTGCTATATATTGTTTTCTACCTATTTTTCTTTTCTTTACCAATTTGCAGTATATTTTTTATTCAACAAAAGTTAAAGCCTTTGGAGCTCAAACATCTCTGCTTCTCATAAAGACATGCCAAGTGCTTCAGATTCCCATGACACTGTGCAGTCTAGAGAAAATAAAAACAAATTGTGAGGGTAGGCAACTCCTCTGTGAGAAGAGAATCACAATTTAGGACTCACAATCCATTGCAAAGATTCCACCCAGTCAAGCTTTGCATCTTGTTTTCCACCAATTATATATGATATTTTCAGGAAGCTATTAGCTGAATTTCCTTCAGTGGCAGGAAAACAGTCTTTGTGGATGAAGGGCATGCACACATACTGTACCTTGTTTTTAGAAAGACTTTTGACATCCTCCAATGACAATGTTATATGCTAGTTAAGGAAACATCATGACTTACGTGAACCTAGGCCCAAAACTGGTTTGAAAACAATACTGAAAGAGTATTTATCAATGGCTCACTGTCAAAATAGAAGGATTCACAGAATAGCATCTCTTCCTAATCCATATGCTGTTCAATAGTTTCATTAATAACTGGGAGTACAGAGTATGGTTACTAAATTTGCAGACGGAGTGAAGCTGGGAATGAATATACTGAGAATGGTGTAACAATTTGAGATGATCTTGACAAATTAGAGATATGATCTGAAAATAATCAGATACTATTCAATAGGGACACATGCATTAGGCAGGCGTTGTCCGTTTTGTAGACAGGATGGATAAAAGTAATTTATAGAGCATTTCTGCAGGAAAGGACATAGGGGTTAAAGCTGGCCATGGAATGGACTAGCTCAACATGATTCAACAATGTCATATTGATGAAAAAAAGACCAGAGCTCTTTGGGATCAAATGGAATTTATAACCCCAAGTGTAGCCTGCAAGACATGAAGGAATTCTTCCTATTGATTCAGCATTTAAAGGCTTCACTCAGAGCAATTTTCCAATTATATGTGGACCAGCTGAGGAGAATTCAGTAGAGAAAAATGAGAATGTTTGGGAGTCTAAAAATGTGACCTATGAAAAATGATTGAACAAATTGGGTTATTTAACCTGGAAAGGAGGGGACTGCAGAAACAAAACAATCTTCAAATACATAAAAGATGGTTGGAAAGACAGGGAGTAATACATTCTTCATGTTCTATGCCTAGAAATAATGGGTATAAACTGCAGCTTAATTGGTAGGAGAGTAAAGCACTGGAATAAATTGCCTAAAGAATTGGTGGAATCTCCATCTTTTAAAGTCCTTAAGAACCAACTAGTGAAATATCTGTCAGAAATGACATTGGTATAATTGTTCTTTCTGGAGCAAAGCAATAATAGACTTAATGACATCTTGAGGTTCCCTCCAGTCCTGTGTCTCCAGAGAGTTATTGGATGTAAAATACATCTTGATGGAGGGATGTGAAAAATGCTACAGTTCTGATTTCATTAATGGAAGTACCAAAGACACAAGAACTAGAAAATCAAGTCTACTAACTAATTATGAGAAGTGATTTTACACAAAACTTCCTGGTCCTCATTCTTAAACATTGATTAACCTTTATGGATCATAGTTTATCCATTCATAATATGAAATAAAAATGTGGAGGTAGTATTTAATACCATAACAAACCCCCTGTTGTAAAATTACTAAAAATCAAAGCCCAGTCATTTGTTGCAAAATATTTAAATACAGCATATGGCCACAATATTTTAACAAATTTCTAAATAATCCACAAAAAATACTGTGAATTTGCTTAAATTAAGCAAAATTGAATGGTACCCTTTATGTGATTTAGTGATTATAGAGTATTCTTCCCCCAAGAATAACATGCAGTGAAGAAGTACTGAAGTAGAACAATCCCTCAATATGTTCTATCAACTTAGCCCAAAAAGGATCCAGCTTTGTATAAGCAGTTGAAGCAGTAACATGAAAAAATGAGGTCTTGACTATATGAGGGAACAACCATGGAATTCAGCAGACTTTTGTTAAGTAAAAAGATGGTAAAGTTTGAAGCATTTGGTCTCTTGTGCTTCACTGTTTACAAGAATAAATGGAAATAAGCCAGAAAATAATTTGTAAGTGGTTATAGATGGCTGTGAAAGAAGTTTGTTCCATACTTGGGCAGTCATGAGGTAAAAAAGTCAATCAATCTGACTGGGCGAAGATTAGCTAATTCAAAGTGTGCAGAAGCACAAGGACAGGTTTCATTAAAATCAAGGTAGTGGAGCAGAGAAACAAAGCCTGATGGAATGGATACAGAGCAGGGTTGTCCACAATGGACTTGTGTTTTCTGATAAGGAGAAATGACAGTTTTTTTAGCTAAGCCCGAGCTACTCTGCAGGGACAGAAATATTTTCATTCAGGGAAAAAGCCTCCAACAAACAAATAAGCGACACCCCCTCTAAATTTAAAGCATCTGCAGCTCATATTCTCCCACAAGCATTAAGATTCAGCAGCAGAAACATGATTACTTTTTAGTGGTGTGTTGTAAGATTTGGCATTTGTATTTTCCACAAGAAAAAAAATACTCTTCTTCCTGTTTATTGAGATTAAAGAAATGTTTATGTTATAGAGGCTTAGATTATCAAGCTAGAATGGATCCATCTATGGTTATTTAGCTTGAGTTCTACAGCACAGGCTGTATGACTAAATAAACAAATCCTTGTTTAACTACAGTGCGTCTCCCAGAAAAACATTGAAGCTTTAATTGAAAGTTGTCAGTGATAAGTCATATCACAACACAATCTTTGCAATCATTCCTTAATTAATAATTCCTCATTTAAAACAGTAATTTTATTACCAGTTTGAACTACCTCACTCCAGCTTCCAGCTGTTTGATCTGGTCATGTATTTGTCTGACTGGCTGACAAGCTCTCTATTACCCTATTGCCGTGGTGCATATGAGTACTCACACAGTACAATCAAGTTGTCCATGAGGCTTCTCTATGTTTAGTTAAAATGGATTGACACACTACAATCAAACAAAATAGGCCAAGTTTTTTCAATATTTAATGCTTCTCATTGGCTCCTGGAACTCTTGCTCTTACCATATTTCTCTAGATATTGCACACCTATGTTCTTTGGGTTTAGATGTACTGTAACATGCTTCCCAAGAGGAGCAGGAATATTCTTTATTACTGTACTGCAAGCAAAGTCTCAATTAATTGCCGAAGGTCACCAGAAGATTTTTCTTATTACACAGATCCCTTGTAAAATGTGAAAATGCATTTCCTTGCCTTGCTAACTCTTGAATCAACTCATAAACCTAGATGGAAATCCTGGAGCCATGTTTTATGGTGTTGGGTACTTCAAAGTATGTACCATCACAGTCTGAGAAATTGAATGTCTGAGTATTCAGTGAGTATTCAGCAGATACCATGGAAATGCCCTTAGCTTCAGCTAATGCAAGAACAGAGTCGAGTCCTCATTTGTGAAATCCCTGATAGATGATTCAGTTCCAGGTATCAGAAATAGAACAGCCATACAATCTCTGCTAATTCTAAGGCCAAATTGTTCTCCTATTTTATGTCTGGCAAACAGTGTGACCTGACCACATGACAAGGGACTCTTATTTTGTACATTGCCAACATCAACAGGTTAAGGAAACTAAAATTATAGGGAAACTACATACAGTCAGCCTTGCTCTGAATAACTGATCATTTCACATCCTAATTGATTGAACAGGCACTGATGTCTCCCAGCCTGACTTTAGCATGACCTCTTAATGACTGCCCCCAAATAAATCACTGCTTGAGCTCCATCTAGCTGAGTAGCTTTGTATTCCAGTTCTGCACAAAGTCTTTTTACTCACCGAAGCTATAGGACTTAGAAAACCTGACTTCTGTCAGTCACACCTTCAATAACTATATGAATCCATATGGCTCAATACTAGCTGTTGTTTGCAACACAAAAATTATAGCAAGTAATCACATTGAGGTGGTAATGGGCACAGAGGAGATCAATCATCAGTCATCACTTGGACAGTGTGTGACTTTACATTTAGCTTTATTAAATGTGCTGTCTGTGCCTAGCTTCCAGGCATTAAAATTACATGGGGTTAAGGACCAGTTCTCTTATTTGGCCTTCCATCAGTCTTTGTGACCATTGGAAATGTTATCTGTAATGACTTTGTTTTTTTTCCAAGTCATTGATTAAAAAATGTGACCTGTCCTAGGGCCATAGGTTTCCTGGGGAACTGCATTAGTAACTTGTCTGTTCAGTGATGGTTCCCCAGCTGCATGCTGACAGACAGCCGAAAACTCCACGCCTATTGATGAATACAGTCTGGACCTGGACACGGATATGTATAGCCCAGCCCAAATGCTATACCCCTGATAAGGTTAAACTGTTGTTATAGTCTTCCAAGGCCAATGGGCTTTGAAAGCCATGTGCCCCAATGGCTCCAAACTTCTGGCAATTGCTGCTCAGTCAACAATCCCCTCTGCTAATAATTTACCAGGCAACAACAATACTTCAGTTACAGATATTGACACACTGCCATGTCAATCCTACAGTGCCTCACCAGCCATCATGATTTATTTGTGATTGATGAAGCAGTGAAAGAAGAAGCTAGAGCACTACTGTCAAAAGATTGCTGAGTTTGATTAATTTCAGCATAGAACATGTTTATTTTCCTGTGTGATGGCAATGAAGAAAGGTGAAAAAGTCAAGCCTACAACAATATTTCTGCTGATTGAAAATCTCTTGAGGTATTTTTGAACCCCAAGATATGGAGATAGGGTAAATACTTGTGAAAACGGTGGGAAAATAAAATGTGTCTCCGTGGTTTTAAATAGAGCTACAATAAGGGAGGATGAAATGTGATATGTTGGGGCTGATCCAGAAAAAGGTGAAAATTAAGTAAGGTGAATAACATGATTCATCTAGGAAGACACTAGATGATGTGAAGGGACTACTTCTGTTCTTCAATGTAAATATTTTCAGGATCAGGCATTTGACATATACATAAGTGCAAAAGCTATTAATGTTTGGTTTCGTTAGGTTACATATTAAGTGATTTTGATCAATCACGTGAAAGTTTGCATTTTTAGATAGTAGATTTCAGTAGAAAATAACCTAAATATTCCAGATGTCCTTTGAAACTGAAGACATGTTGACTTTTTAGAGCTTTCAGACCGCTATTCATGTGTCCAACCATCTATTTAGGTATCTTTTCTGGCAGAAAAACTTAAAAAAGGCTTAAGACCCTTTTGGGTGACCAGATTAAATGATTAATGGTACCAAATGATTTTTTTAATGGAAAGAATGGAGGATTAAAAAAGACCTTTCCTGCGTTTATTCAGTTATTTACACACAGCCATGTACATTACATAACCTCAGCAATACCACGGCTAGAGTTATTTGACTAAGGACGGTGGTAAAAAGGCACAACCCAGCTTTATAAGCCCTTTCAAGCTCCCCACCCATGGGATTTTAAACACAAGCAGCCAACGCATTGTCATTTAGAATCTGAGAGCACACTGTGGTTCAGGTTATTTATTTGTGTTGTGCAAGCTATTCCTGTGTTTTGTATATTTACTTTACAAACTTACTAAAAGATTGTTATCGGTGTTGACAACTCATACTCAAAAGATAGAAAAGCGAGAATTAAGATTGCTATTGGGGAACACAGTGTGTGATTGGATAATTAAAGAGTACCTATGCCTTAGGAGACAAAATAATTTTGAACAAACATCCATAATTATGGAATTTCCTTGGTTTTCTGCTAGATAACTTCTGCATTAAACCATATTTGCTTGGTTTTTAGTAGTTTCGCCAACAGTTCCTGAAAATGTACCATTCTGTCTTGAAGATGATTGACTGGGCTTAAAATGCTTATTTTAGTGGTAAATGTGCTGTGCAGAACATGTAATTTAGTTCATATATATGACAAATACATTAAGTGCCTTTTGAAATCATGATGAAAAGATCTAATAAAAAATATCTCTATCAGTCAGATTCAGTTTTTGAATAAAGTTTAATGTCAGATTTGACTGAAGCCTGTAGAAGAAAATTAAGAAAACCATGCCTTATCCCCCATTGCAAGGTCAGTGTCCCCCTCAGCTCACTCAGACTCAGTGCTCTGTGATTCTGTCTTTAAGCTCACCTGTTGTCCCCAACCAGGATTTCATTTAATTTTTTGGCAAGAGCGGTGGAGTTTTCTGAGACAAAGTACTTACTTGTCAATAGTCACACTTCAAACCACTGAAGGTATAATTCCATTCTCTTCCCACCATATTTTAGAAATTATCTTTGCTTTCCATATCTAACAACACTGAATTAAAGTAAGTACTCAGTTCTCATCACCAGATACTGGTTATATACTTTGAGTTTATGGTACTGCTGGTGGTCCTTAGTTGCTGTGTTTAAAGTAGCCCAGGTATGAAGGATTAATTCCCACCCTGCTCCATTGTAACATAAGCTTGGGTAGAGGAAAGGAGAAAAAGTTTCAAGTAAGAAAGTATGAAATCTTAAAAATATGTTTCTAGACATCCTGAAATTTGATTTCTCTAGATATATCTTACAAAAATACTGGAAAGAGTACTACCGTCCTTTTATCTGTCACATTAGGCATAGCTCTTTTGATTTATGGTGCTTAGAGATTTATTTGATTTTGAATGTTGCATTTATCCAAATCAGTGAACAGTGAACTCCAGATGGGTTTTTGTACACTCAATTTACATCTGCACACTTTAAATCCTATCCTGGTAATTAGCCATGGATAGTCAGGTCTAAGGTAGTTAAATTGTTCTAAGTGCTACTCTACTCTAAATGACTTTGTGCATGTTTGAGTGTTTTATTAGTCAGGATCTAAAGGACACAGCACCCAGCTCCAGCAAAAACATACTGTTGTTTGTGGTATTTGTAGCACCAAGTCATAGAGTGATCACAGAATCACAGAATGGCAAGGGTTGGAAGGGACCTCGGGAGATCATCTAGTCCAACCTCCCTGCTAAAGCAGGTTCACCCAGAACATGTTACACAGGACATCATCCAGGCGGGCTTTGAATATCTCCAGAGAAGGAGACTCCACAGCTCCCCTGGGCAGCCTGTTCCAGTGCTCTGTCACCCTCACAGTAAAGAAGTTTTTCCTCATATTCAACCAAAACCTCTTATGTTTCAGTTTGTACCCATTGCCCCTTGTCCTGTCGCTGGGCACCACTGCAAAGAGTCTGGCTCCATCCTCATGACATCCACCCTTAAGATATTTGTACATGTTGATTAGATCCCCTCTCAGTCTTCTCTTCTTCAGGCTGAACAAGCCCAACTCTCTCAGCCTTTCCTCATAGGGGAGATGCTCCAGTCCCCTCATCATCCTTGTTGCTCTCCTCTGAACTCTTTCTAGGAGTTCCTCATCTTTCTTGAACTGGGAAGCCCAGAACTGGACACAGCACTCCAGCTGGGGTCTCACCAGGGCAGAGTAGAGGGGGAGGATAACCTCCCTCGCCCTGCTGGCCACGCTCCTCTTAATGCACCCCAGGATGCCATTGGCCTTCTTGGCAACAAGGGCACACTGCTGGCTCATGGTCAGCTTGTCATCCACCAGGACTCCCAGGTCCCTCTCGGCAGAGCTGCTTTCCAGCAGGTCGGCCCCCAGATGGTTCCTGTACAAATCAGTGTCCCACTGAGCTTGCAGTTCAGAAAGAATAAGAATAACTATAAGGATACAAAATGGTTGGATGGATTATTGGAGCCTTTTTAAAGTGGGAGAATTAGTTAATTCTCAGAGAAGAGTACAAAAAATGGAGCAGGACAAGGCTGGGGACAGAAGAGAATGAAGGGAAAGGGGGTTTTGGCAAACAGTATGAAGGCTGAGATGGGGATGGTGTTGCTGGCACCACTATTTGATGCAAACAGCCAATCAGAAAAAAAACTTGGTGAAATTTATCACCACAGAGAGTTAACTGAGTTTTTGCAAGAGTCTGTAAGTACAAACTTGAATCAGAAACCTAGCCAAATTGAGTTCCTAAGGAAAAAAAGAGAGCTAACCTGCAAACCGAGCAATCAAAAATTTTAGCTGATTTTCCTGTTTAAATGGAAATCTCTGAGTACTCCAGAACTTGGTCTACAATGAGATTACGCGACTATATGTTGGTGCACAAGTAGAGATATTTCAGTACCTGCAGATGTATATGTGCATACATCACAACAGTTTAAAAAAGTGGTTTGTACCAGTAGCTCGTCCTGCAGACTAGAAAATTTTCTGCTTCTATATTCACTTCCAATTCAATTACTTGAAAAGGTGTTTGTGCAGTTATGTGACTTTTATCATCAGTTTTATCTGCAGTCCAGCCTGTATTTCAGTCCCATCTTTTGCAGGGATCACAGCAAACCTATAGGCTCAATGAGAGGCTGCTTTTGCATTTTTGTTGCTCCCAAAATGAGATCACTGAAACTTGATTGGTTGTTCCAAATTTTTATCAGTTAGGGACTTTACACAGTTGGCAGAATAAATTAAGCTTGTAACCAGAGCTCTCCTATAACCTCCTGAAAATGAAAATTTTTATTTATCTGAAAAAAGAATACTAAAATGGTCTTATAATAGATATTATGCAGAGGCAGAAACATCTCACTCAATGAAATAACAAAAACTTATCAGCATATGGTGCTGATTCATGTTCATGCCTCTGTAATTTCACATGATTAACATTACTGAGAATTGTATTAATCAACCTGCCCTTTCTGCAATCAATTACACCTGGGTAAAGTGTACGTAAAATGCTATTATTCAGATTTGACAAGGTTTTATCCCCATTTTGTCACTGTTTAAAAGATTACAAAAAGTACAGGACCATGTTCAGTCCCTGTGTATTTAGGAGGAGAGGTCTCAGAGGGTCATTTCAGGGCGACCAAAACTACAGGGAAGAGACAGCTTTCGTGCCTTGTCTGGTCTCTCCAGGCAGGAATGGTATTAAACATCTTCATGCCAGTGTATTTTTTTGAGGAGTAGCAGATGTGCATCCATATTCTGTCTCCGTAACTACAAAATGATAAATGCATTTTACATTCAGGAAGGGGACACACGTATCTTCAACATGGTTTTTATTAAAAATTTAAAGACGGCACTGAAGGAGATGCTGGGTGAAAGAGCACAGCCTGTGTCTCCTATGTAAGCCACATCTCAACTGCATCCAAATACCACACAGCCTGCTTTTCAGCCAGCTGTTTCTTGTCCTTAGGAAATGGATGGGGCTAGTGGGGAAGACGGGAAAGCAGTTTCTTTGATGTGAGATGCTTTATTTTGGATACATACTTAGCATAACCCTTTGAGTTGCTCGTCAAGATTTGGGGGGGGTAGGGCAGCAACGGCAGAGTGCCACAGCCTGCTGGGCTGTGCTGCGTTTGCCTAATGAGCCTTGCACACTTTCATTAATGTTACATAGAACAGTGGATGCGAAGCTGCTGTGGAGGGTCTGTCAGAGCTGGTACAGGCCTTGGGGGAAGTGATGTACAAAACAAACTATGTATAAGGGAGTCACATTTGGGGTATCTTTCCAAATTCTTCAAATGCACTATGAAAAGTGTGTGTGTTTATGGTATTAGCTACCGTAGTGCTACAGCCTTCCTGTTTCAGAGGGAAGGGAGTGCAGAAAAGAGGTCATAGTCGTCTGAATGGGAGATTTTTTTTTATATAAGCTTTTATGTCTGTGTATGGTTTTTAAAATAGAGGACAGTAGGTATGACTTTATAGAAATGCTTGCTTGCAGGAGAAGTCAAAATCCTCCAAACTCATCATTCAACAGCAACAAAAATCTTTCTTTCCTAATCATGTGGATGCACAAATTTGCAAATATTGAGCAAACAACATAAAATGGAGGAACTGTAGCGCTTTGAATAAGTGGCTAGGAAGGTTTATACCAAACACTTTTGCTCTTGGTCCAGTACAAACAAGCATACAGTTGCTGTTTGCACTGGTCTTGCTCTTGGTGGCTCCATGGAAATTTTGGGGTTTTGAATGGCACCAGCCCGTGTTTGCACATGAAGCATTAAAGGCCTCCACAGCCGGCCGGATCTGCTGCTGTGCAGGAAGGAGCTGTGGCTGGCCGTTCTGGCGTGTGTCCCACAGGTCTCAACATGGGGAGTCTCTATAGTCTCTCTAGACTCAAGGGATCTGATGTTTGACGCAGATGAGACCTCAGAGGAATGCAACGGCAAGGAAAGAGAGTCTTAAGTTTAATGGAATATATTATACATGGTAACGTTTGTCTGTTTTCTCCATTTGCTACACCCGAGCATTCCTGTCATCCCCTGGCCATGGCAAGGCTGAGCTCTGCCATAACCTTCTCTTTGGGCCTCTGACTTCATTTCCATACTGCCTGCTTTCAGTCTCAGACCAGTCATGTTCATACTGTATTTTGGCAGGAGCATAGCAGAGCTGGTAGGTTATCCCGTCTGCCTCTGCACCCCTCTACACCAAGCACTTCTTGCAAATATGTCTACTCCAAGTCATTATGCATCATGCACAACCTATGACTTTCCAGGTCAAAGTGTTAATAGAAAAGGCTTGCCTTTCTTACATCAGTTAGCATGCAGCACACTGAACTTGCTGGGCAGCTCTGTTGCAATCTTCCTGTGCAATCTGTACCAGGTTGGGTACTCTGGAGGATGGAGGGCCAAGTGGTTCTTCCCCAGTTGATCCTTGACACCAGAAGTGCTGCTGAGAGACGGGACTCTAAACATACAGCATATTATATGTATTATGGTGGTTATATCTGACTGTTGTCACAGTTGTGTTCCTTCTGTCTTTCAGGGATTTTCAGGACTGGAGAAGAGAGATCAGCACTTCCTCGTGTGACTTCACCATCCTCAGCATGTGGAGCAACCAGCAGTGGGTTCCCCTGCAAAGGTGAATCTTGCTGCTCTGGAAGGTCAGGGGAAACCTCAGGTTCCAGGGTTTTCAGTCTCCATGTCCCAGTTCCACAGCAGGGACCAGAAAGCTCAGAGGGATGAAGCTGAGGAATCTTACATTAGGAATGAGCTGTCATTCCTGTAGGCATGAGCACACCTGTGGTCATGTGTAGCTACTATAAGTGACGTTGACAATGTGACTTAACCAATCCAGTCCGTCACCGTGGAAGAAAGCCCTTAATCTTCCTTGGGATTACAGTCTGATGCACTGACACCTGTATTATTTTGTCTGGACTGCTGTTGTATGGGGTTTGCAAACACAGTTGCAGAAGAGAAGCATATAAAGATAGGCATAGATAAGATTTAATGACAAGATCCTTCCTAGCTGCACCAGTGACTTAATTTAGGAAACTGTCAGCTTGGTCACCAGCTGTTAGGGCTGACCTTCCCTAAATCAGCTTCAGTGTACACAGCTCCCTTCAGGGCTGTTGAGGTTTGCCTGCTCTCTCTCATCTCCCCATGTTAAACCTTCCTTCCTCTTCTTACTTGGATTTATATCTCTCTGGCCTAAACCTCCTTTCTACCACCCCCCTTTCCAGAGCTGGATTTTACAAGTGCAATTGTCTGTAAGGAGCTTTTATTTCTCTCTTCCTTTCCTTCCCTCTGGCTTTTTTTTTTGTGTCCACTTCACCTGCATTTTTTGGTTAATACTTCTCTTTTATTTTTAATGTTTTATAACAGTAAAATATGGTGAAACACTAAAGTACATAGAATTTATTGGCCTCGGCTATTCTAAACTGTGATCTTTGTGTATAGACTAAAGAATCTCTATTACCAATACACATGTGAGCTTGGGCTCTGTTGTGGTTTAACCCCAGCCAGCAACTAAGCCCCACACAGCTACTTGCTCACTCTCCCCTGCGTCAGTGGGATGGGAGGAGAGGGTCAGAAGAGTAAAAGTGAGAAAACTCCTGAGTTGAGATAAAGACAGTTTAACAGCTAAAGCAAAACCCATGCATGCAAGCAAAGCAAAGCAAGGAATTCATTCACTGCTTCCCACCGGCAGGCAGGTGCTGAGCCATCCCCAGGAAAGCAGGGCTCCATCACACGTAACAGTGACTTGGGAAGACAAACGTCGTCACTCCAAACATCCCCCCTTCCCTCTTCTTCCCCCAGCTTTATATGCTGAGCATGACATCCTATGGTATGGAATAGCCCTTTGGCCACTTGGGGTCAGCTGTCCTGGCTGTGTCCCCTTGAAACTTCTTGTGCCCCCCCAGCCTCCTCACTGGTGGGGTGGGGTGAGGAGCAGAAAAGGCCTTGACTCTGTGTAAGCCCTGCTCAGCAACAACTAAAACATCCCTGTGTTACCAACACTGTTTTCAGCGCAAATCCAAAACAGAGCCCCGTACTAGCTACTATGAAGAGAATTAGTTCTATCCCAGACAAAACCAGCACAGGCTCAAAAACGCTTTTTTCCAGATCACTATTCCCTCTGTGGCATTCTCCCTGTGCTAGGGAACTGGGTGGCACAAGGGCTTTCCACCCTCTTTTTTTCCTTCATTGAAACACTACAGCTTTCCTGCTGGTCTTTGGTCACATATCTGGCAGCAAAAGAGTGAGGAGCCGGGCTGTTGCACTGCAAACATGAAATATAGGGCTGCTGGGGAGACAATAATGTTTTAAAAGCCCATTCTGCTGCTTCTCAATTTGCAAGAACTTGAGAAGTTTGCTCTGTGGATGACTAAAAAGAGTAGTTTCCTATCAGAGGGTATAGGCAGTGTATAATTTTGAATAAGCAAGAGTCGTAGCTGTGTTGAGAGTACCCTCTACTCTCAGTGATATAGATGGAGCTGAGGGCTCCGTATATTCCCCTCCTTCCTAACTGAGCCCCACGGGCATCCTCAGTGCTCCCCAGAACACAGAAGTTACAGGCCTTGTCATAAGGGTTATTATTTAAAACCAGGTGTGCAGCAGCACTTTGTAAATCATCCCTGTCTTTGTCTAAAAAGTCTCTTGCTATGAGAATTGATCAGCTCTCTTGGGCAGTGATGAGTTTCCAACCACCATCAAAGCTAGAAGGGCCCTCTCAGGGCTGGTGAAGATTTTTGAGTACTGAGTCTTTTTGCTTGGAATAGCTGGTCCTGTAGTATATACATCCAAACATCCAAACAAGTGGCTATTTAAGGAGGAGATCAATAGTTCTTAATAATGCCTCAGCTTTTTTTACTTCAGAATACACTTTTTAGAAAGTTACCATTTGCTGGACTGTATCTCCTTGCACCTGGGTACTGGCATTTCAATATTTATTTTATCCCTGCTTTGGAACTAAATAAATACTACTAATTCATGTTGAAAGAAAAACAGAACAAAAATACTCAAACAAAAGAAACCCAACTGATTTTGCTCTTAAATAAGTTGATGGTCAAGTTCCTAAGCATCAGACCATCTGATATTATTACAAGCACTGAAAGGAATGCCTGTCACTTGAACACAGAGGTAATGTGTTCTCCTTAATAATATCCAGTTACTGGGACCTCACAATATTGCTTATCAAAGCTTTCACAATGCAAAAAGGAAAGCAGAATATATTCTTAGTTATAAGTTAGGCGAATTAAAATAAAATCAATTTCAGTGCATCAATGTATATAATTCATTTTCCTCTAAAGGCTTATCAAATGCCATTTAGCCTGAATAAGTCTGGTAAGGCCAGGTGCTCGGCTGTGACATACTCTAGTAACTGAATTACAGTAGGTGCTTAAGATCCTATTTTCAAGAGAAAAATGGCCTGGCTAAAAGGATAATTACTATGATAAATATTACCTCTCTTCCTGCTTTCTGCAAACAAAGCTGGGTAGCAAAGTGATTGGTGTATAAAACGTGTCTGCATATGAGAAACCAGAACTGAAACATTGGTGATAGGTAAGCTTTGTGTTCAGTATGTACCGTGAAAAGACATTAAAATATTGCAAATCAAAATGCTCAGCTAAGGTGCTGTCTTTCAGTTTACAAGGAGCCGTAGTATATTAGTCAGCTTTGCAGGGAACTACAAATGTGATTTAAAAGTTACACACTCCATCAGTACCTAATAAGATTTAAAAGTCAAAATATTTATTTTTTTACTTCCCATTTTACCATGAACTCCCTACATTGGCAATTTTCCTTCCAAAAACTTTCCAGCTGACCTTCTTTAAGGTTAAACATTCTCCAGCATTTATGTGTAGGCTAGGAGGAATCTGCTCTGAGGAGTTTTAAGGATTTCCAGCATTATTACTGCTTTGCCATGCACCAGCTGAGATGGGTGAAAAACTACGTTGGAATTACTTGTGAAGATCCATTAAAGCTCAGCCTGAAGAGAAGTCCGTGATCGCTGATAAGTCAGATATACACAGTTGTGGATGGCTAGTTCATCTGCCGAGGCTCATTAAGCCTCACAATGATTGTGGATAGTTAGCAGGTTGTAATATAATAATCAGAGCACCTGTCCTAGCACTGAAGAGAGTCTGTGTTCAACTAAACTGCTTGGCTGTGACATACAGGTAAGGTGGTGTCATTGCAGGGGCAATCAGGATCTCCATCTTCAGGAAATAGAACAGGTCTGATCCCTGTAAGTGCCGTTAACTTCAAGATTCTCTGGGGTCACATAGGCATACAGCAATCAAGCCTGATATGACACATATTTTATTTATTGGAGCAATATGGTAACATTTTTATTATTTATTGAAGCTCATCTGTAACTAAGCATGTCTGCATAATAAAGCACTCCTGCGATTTGTTGTTAACATGCAGAAACAAGCCTTTCCAACTGTTATAGGTAACCTTTACCTATAGTGCTTCATGCTGTTCAGAATAACAGCAGAAACATGGATTAAATCAGGCCAAAAATGACACACACATCTTGCAATTGTTCATGAACCATTTATGATAGTGGAGAGAAAATGGTCACTGAATACTAGAGGTCTAGTTTTGGGTAAGGCTGTTCCACCAGGAGAAAGAGGCTGTACGGCTGCTCAGATTTTTCATGCTTATCTGTAACTTTCATGCCTTTTTCTCTACCACAATCTTTTAAATACTACTGACCAGATTCTGGCTGCTTATGCTCAATAGTGAGACAGGAACGTGGGGGACGGTTGGATTCCTGATGCTTGTATTGTCCCAAAACACTTCCAAGCAGCAAACATTTGGGTAAGAAGTAGAGTCGTCACATTTTAGCTTGTTGATTCCAGGGTCAAAAGAGCCTTCTGCTGGCCTTTCCTCTGCCATGCTTCCAGTTTCTGCTACCAGGAAAGTGGGTTTTTTTGTATATTTTCCCCAGAGAGCTGCAGTATAAGAACTACCCCTTCATGCAGCCAGACCAGTAACCTGACTTCCATAGTTATGTTGGGGTTGGTGACTACTGATCTCTGACAGTTGTTAAACAAAAAGGCTGGGTTACATTTACTAAAAAAAAAAAATCTACAAAACTTTCAACACAGTTGAGTTTGATAAACAGCAATGACTCTATTCTACCTTAAATTGCTGTGGAATGAGTAATTTGTCTTTGACGCTCTAGAGTTTCTGAGATGTTTCCTTCCTTCTTTGCCTAATGCTTCATTTGGGCAATATGCTTAATCAATGTTTGCTGATATTTATGGTCTAATGTGTACTGACAGCAGGTGCAGAAAAAGTAAATGCCCATCTGCATAAAAATCTTGCTGAAATTCAGAAGCATGCTGTTTCACTGTAATTTTTGTAGACAGGCAATTTTTCATGGTACCTTCAGAAGGTTCCTTCCCAACTCCCTACTGTTACTTCTATTTTCCTACCTGCTTCTATCACAAGTTACAGCTTTGTTTGTAGGCCTTCATGAGGTGCCATTTTAAAGTATATCTATTTGTTTAGTTTGATGGACTCTGCTTTGGATTCAGTTCAGGTTCAGTGCTTAGGTTCCATGGTTTGCATTGTGACTTTGAACGTTCTGGTAGACAAGTGGCCTCCTTTGAAATGCTCTTGCAGTTCACTGGGACAAGGGGATGGCATGACTAGGGCTTTAAACCAGGGGTGGACATCCTGTACCCTGGGGACCAGACCCTCTGACTGTTTTGTCTGGTTTCTGGCAAGATACAGTGATTGGTGTTAGCTTTTGGGGAGAATTCTTTTTTTCATTGCTATTGTGTAGTAGTATTTTAATGAGATAGGGTTAGGCAAACTTCTCTATGCTACTGCCAACAGCTTTTGTTCTAAAACTTGGATCAGTGGTTTGAAGATTAGGTACAAGCAAAAATTATAACAACTTGGTTCTAAAAATGCAGAAATCTGTGTAGTTGCTTATTTTACTGTTTTTCAAGGGTCAGCATTACCCTCCTGTCCCTTTTAATATGCCCTCAGGAGGTGGGATGGCTTCCTTGATTTGCCTTGCCTTGTTTTTTGTATGAGGAAACAGAAAATTACATGGTTTGTATGAGCTAATTTATGGTCACAAACTGCTAGAACGTGTCTTAATCTTCCTGCTAAATTATTTTGAATAATTTGTGTTTGTGTTCTTAAAGTTTGTCCAAGATCTGAGCCACAAGTATACAAGCATTCCCCCCAAATTTTTAACCTAAAGGGAAAAGAAAAAAAATAAAAGGTACAGTCTTATCCACTGTGATAAAGCACTACTGGAATCAGGTATAAAGAACTTGATTCCTAGCCAGGTATAATACACTGGACACTGCTATCACCTAATAGTCTATTTCCTAAAATTAAATAATCTGATACCCTTCAATAAGGACCAGAAAAAGCAAAATATAAGGAGATACAAAAAAAAGTCTTAACAGGAAAATTACATAGGGTCATGCTTACAGATTTAGTAATCAAAGTAATGGGATATTGCACCAGATGAGATATAGGGCGAAATGTCTATATAGAGCAGGAAAGCTCCAAATTCCATGCTAAAAACCAACCAAACTAACTAAAAACCCTACCAAAACAAAAACAATGACAAAATGGTACATTTCCAACCAAAATAGAATATGAGAAAGAACAATTACTGGGGATTTTTTTGTCTGGTTTTCTGAAGGGTTGTTTTTTATAATAATGTAATTGTATCATTCCATATACAGTTTTGAAAAACCTGAGCTATTTTATCTGATTTTCAGGTAAAAAAGCTAGGGAAAATTAGATAAGTTGAGCTACTGGCTCAAAGACATAAAATGAAAATCAGAAAATAATTAAACCAAGCCACGTGAGAATAATCTCAGAGCAAGCTGAAGCTAAGCCAATGGTAACTCAGGCTCAGCTGTGCCTATACAACAAAAGCAAAATGCAATCCAGCAGGGAAAAGCTGTGGGAAGAAATGCATTAGAACATTATCCATTACAGTATGCCAGAGAAAAATGAGACCCTCTGCTACTAGGTTTCTCAGAAAAGCTTTTGGGTAAAAATCAGCAACTAGCAAAAGCGAATGCCTTGCTATCATTATTCTGCAACTGTTTCAAAGACATTGGTAACTAGAAGATGTTCATGAGAAATGTGGGATTGAATGCCAGCTGTAACTGAGGCTTCCCTTGCAAATTAGCAGTCTTTGTCAGGACTCCAGTTAAAGAAAAGAAATGGAAAGGTTATAATGCTGAGCAAGCTGGAGAGAAGATATTGAATAGCTGGGATTCTTTAAATGTTGAGAGAGTTTTCTCAGAGCACTCATAAAATAGTGAATGGTGAGACATGGAAATGAAAGGCAATGTGCAAACAAAGTGTTTTCAGTCCTCTTGCACAGGGAGCCAGAAAATTGTCCCACTTAGCAAGAAAGTGCAGGGCTACAAGGGGTGAAGACAATCACTAAGCTGGCCAAAATTAAAATGAGATGTATCACCAAAAAATAAATATTATGAAAGATACTAGGAGAAACAGACTGACAAGACAAAACTACTGTTAATAATTGATCAGTCTGTTGATTATACCTCAAAATGTGGAGGACTTTCTGACAGCAAAATAAACAAGACTATTTGTTACACTACAGACAGATCCTGTAGTCTTAACTAGGGAGCTGGAAGCCAGAATTCGTCTCAAAGATTATTAGTCTGAGGGTTCTACACAAGGTTTCATTTTTCTCATTTAACTTGCAAGAGGATTAAGTATTTTTTTTTATTATGAAAGCTTGTTCTATTCTAAACATCAGTGATATAAAATCTTACTAATTATATGACACAGATCAGAATTTCCTGACTCCAGTTGCCACTATTAAAGCAACTGATGTGTGGAAAACGGACTCCACAATCTGTAAGATTGTAAAGTAGGTATGTTTATTCAGCGCTGGGCAGCACGGGGGGTAGTCCCACCAAAGTCGTGCGCACCTCCACACGGCAACTTGTCCTGTTTATATGCAGCAAAGTGTTACATATGCATGAAGTTTCCCAATACGCCTATACATATGCATAACCTGTCCCCGCTTCGTATTAAAATTAGTCATTTCCATAAGTCCCTCCCCACTGCGCTTGCTCAGTGCCTCCTGGTGGTGGTCGTTGGGGGTCGTGGGGATGAAGGCTGCTGGCCCCTCTTCGTCACGGCTAGTAACCTCCTGTTCTTGCGCAGACTCAGTTGCTCCTTGGCTCTTGCCCAAACTGCAGGGTCGGTGTAGATCAGTTCTTGAGGTAAACTCCTGGTTCTTATCAAAAACTGTCCTCCGTAAGGAGCCACAAATCTTCCTGCGTCAATTAGTTTTCATTCCTTCTAGTCTAGCTAAACCGTTGTTATCCTTCTGTTCCATCCCCTCCCGGCTCTTCTTGTCCTTGAATAGGATTCTAAATTTAATTAGTAGCTACACTACTGACTTAAAAAAATGTCTAAGCTAAATACTGTTAGAAAAGCACCCAAGCTAGACACTACTGAATTTTAGCAAAATATCAGCCAACTAGACAATAAGGCCTAAATCTTATGCATGTAAGCCACTTATATCTGGGGGTCTTTTGACCCTTAATGTATCACAACTGTATGCACAAAACTCTGGGGGGAAAAAAAAATCAAGGCATTCAGTATAGTTCTCTCCTTTAGTTTGTTTTTTTTTTTAATACAAGTAAATTTTAAGGGAAACAGTCCTGCACAACTGGAAACATTAACTATATCTGTTACATCTAAACATCTAGCCTAAATATTTCATAAGTGGTATTTCTTTCAATATCTATTATTACCCTTGTTAGTTTCTCCTTTTATCTTTACTGTCAATATTGTTGATGTTAAAAGTTTTATTGGTCCTCTTCTCATTATTCTGGAATGATTAAATATTATGCTTGTGACATAATGGACTTTTCCACAGCAATCAACTGTGATGTCATAAAGGAAAAATGTTACAATTTTAAATAAAGAATATATGATAGGAAAACCAAATTCAGGTACCCTAAATAATGTAAGCTAAGAAGAATATTAAAAACATTTATTTTTTTTTTAGCTGTGATATTTTTGTTTTTCTAAGTCATTCCCATGAAATTAAATGTCAGTACTGGTGGCATATTATTCACAGAGTCATTCTGGGAAAAATGTGGCATAGCAGTGGGGGAGCAAATATGAGGAAGAATTTCTGTTAAGCTGTTTGTAACTAAAAGCACAAAACGTGCCAGTACACGTGAAGAGCTGCTATTTTGTTGTTTGATTCTTATTAAGCAAAAAGTCCAATGAAGTCAATGCTTTTGCTAGAAGACACCCACTGAAATTCTCAAAAGACCTGGCTTCAACAGAGCTGCATGTAAGAAACTCTCTCCAGTGCAACTCTTGTAAACTACAAGTTTTGAGATTTCATGCTTGAAAGGCACCCCTCTGAATGTGAACTGAAGATGGGCGCCCTTCATCATGCCATAAGGCAGCCTGTGCCTTGACCTTTCTCTGCAATCTCTTCTAATCTTCTGGATTGCTCTGGGTTACAGAACACTGGGGATCAACCACACGTGCCCCTGCAGATCTGGCTCCTCCAGGTACATGCAATTCTTCCTTATAGGGTCTTGTAATCACTCACAAGGGACCCACAAATAACTTTGTTCAAAATATGATTTAATTTTAATAAGAAAAGAGGTTAACAGAAAATGGGCTTGTTGAGTTAATTTAGTATTTTTTCCTTTTATTGTCAGTCAGTATTGATCTTTTACTCTAGCTTTAACTCTGTGTGTCTTGCATTTTATTTGTCCTACACAGCTGCTCAGCTGACCTTTTGGCACCACCTATTAAGGGTGCTGACATCTTGTTCTGCTGTGTCTTCTGAAGCTGGGTTAAACCAGTTTGGGTAGTTTAGCAGAATCAACATGTGTTACACCAAAGTCAATGGTCCTGAATGCTTGCTGATAGCCTGATACTTTTGCATTGGTTCCTTCCTGTCTTAATTTCCTGACGAATTAGCAGCTGAAGTAATTTGAATGCACATGGTGAATAGCTCAGTAAAAATAAAATAGAACACATATTATTTAATTATTATAAATTATTACAAATCAGGACTCTCTCTCATACAGCTGTACATGTCGTCTTCTGTCACCTTACCAAGAAACATTGTCAGAATGAATTAACAGGATATGGTTAATTTTGCTGCTTGCATTTAATTACTTCCTAGAAAAAGCAACCAAAATAAAGATTTGGAAACAACCTTACAAAGCTGCCACTTCACCAGTGGGTACAAAACCACGGATTTGTTTGTGTGCGTGGAGCAGTGGGAGGGAAGGAAGGAGAAGAGCCAGTTGTGCACTTGGGAATTCATCCTTTTGATAATCACAGTCTGGTACTGAAAATGCCAGAAGCTGAGAAGCGGTAGGAAGTAGAACTTTTGAGGAGGAATTGCCTCTTACTTTGGCCATTCCTTTTTGACCCCTGGATGGTTTTAACATGTATCTCTAGTTACCACTGCCCTGTAACTGGTCGCTTACTCAAGGGTTGTTTAGGGGTTCCTCACCTGTGCAGATATAATGACTGCAGTCAGGCCAACCTGTTTGGGTTGTATAGACTGTGTTTGTATATGAAGGATGTGCATGACTGTTATTCTGGTTGTGGCTATTTATGCATAAAAATTCAGTTCATCGTATACCTGAGATTTAAGTGTAAATAATTCAATAAAACCTTGTCTACAGAAGGATCTTGCTGAAAAGTAGATTCTGCTTGTGACCTTAATAAGGCAACCAACGTACATTTTCTTCCTCTTGGCTATAAACCTAATAACTGAATATGTAATATGCTTAGGTTTCCTCGGTCCAAAAACCCACAGAATTTCTCTGTTCAAGATTCTGGCATCAATTCTTTCCTAGTCCACAGTTATTTAACTGTTACCAGAAAACTACTGGTATCAGGTAACAGTGATCCATCATCAATCGCACATAATGTTGAAGTATCCACAAAAGGTCTTACCCTTTTGTGTTAAGCATGATATATAAACAGGGCATATTAACTGCATTTTAAATGCAAGACTGAGGCTTTACGTAAATCTAATCTCATTCTGTTTCCAAAGGGCTGTAAATCCTGTTGAGGTGACTTTCAGAGAAGGCCCTGGATAAAATTTAGACCCTGACTATCCCTTAGCATGCGCCTGAGCAGTAATGTACTTTCAAGTGCCATCAAGAATCCCACCCGTCCTTGCCCACATGGATCCTGAACTTTCCTGCCATGAGGGCAGATTGGATTTGTTGGTGGCCTGATCTGAAGGCGCCTTTATAGTAGATAAAGTAGATGCTGGCAGCTAAGCCAGAGGCACCTTACAGCAGCAATAGGTGCATGCGTATGTGCATGCATATATGTGTATAAAGCCAAGCTGACAAGGTGCCAGATTTTAGCCTGTTTCCTCTAGATGCTGTATAAGTATAATGTGATCTAGTGAGCTTTCAGTCCAACTTTTTGATGAGATATCAGACAGACCAGGCAGGCAGTGCTGAGACAACTTCTGAGTGCAAGTGGGGGCCACATGTTCTTTTTTTTAGTACTTTGAAAACCTGGCAGAGATGGATTTTAATGTCTATGTTAAACAAAATGGTGATCTCAGTGTAGTTCCTCGTGGCCAAAGCTATCAGTCAGAAACAGTACTTTTATTTGTAATTCCAGAATTGAAATGGAGACCTAAAAGGAAATGACACTTTGGGGATTAGAGTTAAATAACAGTAGTTCATCAGCTTGCACTTACGCTATATGTCCTGTGGATAACGGCTATGTACTTTTTTGGATGAAGTCAATCTAATGCAGTTAGCAAACATTAATTCAGTGTTTGAACGATGTTGTGAAAGAATAAAGATTGCATATTTACCCTCCCTGGGCTAGTGCCAAAGACATCAAGATTTGAAAGGTGGGTTTTACAGTGCCCTGCATCTTTGTCTTAGTAAACCCTCTACTAACTGCACTGGTTTCAAAAGGAGAGGATGAAAAGCTACTGGCCAATCTGGTGGTGAAAGAAAAATACACATCTGAAATACTGTGCCCTGAAGTGCAGTCTGTATTGCACCAGTTGCACTAACCTGTGCTCTGCTGATTTAGATGAGTTGCTTCCCCATATGGTGCCTCATAAAGTAAGGTACTTCCCATAAACACCTCCTAGGTGCAAAGGAAACTCAGTAAAGGTAGCCAGTAACTAGCAGACAACCAGGCATGTCTTCACCCTGTCTCTTCTCCAGATGTTGAAGTAGCAAGAAGGAAACTATTACCATTTGAGATCCACAGCCCAAAGCCACCCTCAAGCAGGGGCCAGGGAAATAGGGCTCACTTTCATCTTTCTAACATGTTTTTTCCTGAAGTATATCTGTTTCTGTCACTCGGGAGAAGCCTCTTGTCTTGAAAGCCTGCCTCTATACAATAAAGCTAGTGTTTAGGGCATTTCCCATGGAAGGAAGAAATTTGTATGCTAACTCTTGATCTGTGTCTAAGTTATGCCTGAAGAAAGTTTAAAGCAAAATGGCCATTGGAGTGACCAAAAGCGGCATCTTCCTCATCTCAGTAGCATGCTCTAAATACCTGGCTGTGGAGCTAGGCTGCTTCTTTCTCTTCCTCACTCTCCTCATGAGTCTTGAACTCCTTGTTGGTTAACAGCAGAGCTTCAGCCATGGAGGTGAGGTGTGCCCCACTGACAGCAGGCAGGAGATGTTGTCGGGACATGTACATTTTTCTCCCATCTGACTGAGGTGGTAATCTTGCTTTCTTGATTCCTGAATGAATGCTTTAGCCTTCCAGCTGTTTTATCAAAGAATCAGGGAAGAGGAGAAGTACTGATGGATGAAAAGCTGGACATGAGCTGGCAATGTGCGCTGGCAGCCCAGAAGGCCAACTGTACCCTGGGCTGCATCAAGAGAAGCGTGGACAGCAGGTCAAGGGAGGGGATTCTGCCCCTCTGCTCCGCTCTGGTCAGACCCCACCTGCAGTCTTGTGTCCAGCTCTGGGGCCCTCAGCACAAGAATGACATGGAACTGTTGGAGCAGGTCCAGCGGAGGGCTACAAAAATGATCCGAGGGCTGGAGCCCCTCTCCTGTGAGGACAGGCTGAGAGAGTTGGGGTTGTTCAGCCTCGAGAAGAGAAGAGGGGAGACCTGATTGTGGCCTTTCAGTACTTAAAGGGGGCCTATAGGAAAGATGGGGAAAATGTTTTTAAACTGAAGCAGGGTAGGTTTAGACTGGATATAAGGAAGAAATTCTTTACAATGAAGGTGGTGAAACACTGGAACAGGTTGCCCAGAGAGGCAGTGGAGGCATCATTCCTGGAAACATTCAAGGCCAGGTTGGATGGGGCTCTGAGCAACCTGAGCAGTGTCCCTGCTCACTGCAGGGGGGTTGGGCTCGATGACCTCTAAGGGTCCCTTCCAACCCAAAACATTCTATGATTCTACTGCTCCTGAATTTGGAAAGAAAGCTGCAATAACTGTATTCTATGGGAGCCTGAGCCTACCTGCACATTAAATAAGCTGAGAAAACATCTACCAAATTCGACTCTCCAGGAGACATAAGCTAGTTTTTAAATTCCAGTCAGGTTCATTTGAGACAGGTGGAGGAACCAGGACTCAGGTAGAAACGCTGCATCCAAAAGCAAGATGCTTTGTTCACCTAAGCTCTTCACCCACTGCCTCAGTCAGCTCGGTGCCAAGCGCCCCATTCTGTAACATGTGCTTAAAAGTTGCTATGCAAAAGCTGCTTGCCACTTACACAAACAGCAAATTCATAAGAAACTGTGATTCATTGTCAATAGTTTCTGCGTGCCACTTCGTCTTGCAGAAAACTAAGATTGTTCTTGCACACTGTGGAACATGGGTAATTTGTAAGCTTGTAATGGTAGCTGCTACCCACTCCAGGTATAATTCAGCCTGTCACCCATAAAGCAAGGAAGTTGAATAATTATTGATCATGCTTTATTTAAGAATTCAAATAGGCAGTGTAGGAACTATATATCATAGTGTTTCATTTCTACTAAAAACTGCATACTGTACTAGCATTTCTAGGGCTGTGTGATTCCACAGGCAAATATAAGTGCGTATTTCAGATAAACACCATCTCAACATTTCTGGCACAATTTCTGATTACAGAAGTATACATGTATTATAGATGTGCACCTGGTGGCTGTACTTCATTTTGCACAGTGAAGATGTTATTTTGCCTAGCTGGGCTTTGACTTTGGAAGAAGTGAAGCACTGCATGGAGAGTTAACGTCCCTGGAAAAGACAGGGCCACATATATCTCTCCATCTCAGGCAGTCAGACTAGGGAAGTGCTTACCCACCTCTGCAGTTCTGCAAGAGTCTTACACCGAGTAAAATTCTGCACTTTTTAGTGATGGCATTGAATCAGCTTGCCCCAGTTATGTTTTGGTGTAATTGTCAAATTATGAGAGAAGGCAAAACTTCTACATTTGTCATGGTTCTTTGGAGTTAACTACGATCAATTAGTTATGCCCCACAAGTCACTAAGTATTCTAGTGATAGTGGTGTCTGGAAAGCAGTTCCTGTAAATTCTTTGCATTTTTCTTTTTGAAGAGACTGAATAACTTAGGATTTTGATTGTTGTTTCATATTTTTGACAGTTTCAATGCTCCTTATGGAAGAAGAGTTTACTTCCCTGTGGTAGGTCTGCCAGTGCCACACCTAGTACAGTCTATGTCATTAAATGGATGGTTATTAATTTTCTGTCTAGAGAAGTGTGTGGGCTTACTGTAACAAATTTTGAAATATATTGCAGAAGAGAGCCACTCTGCCCTCTTCCAGTTATCATGCTTTCTCACTAGCACTGTCAAAACACACAAGTGATTTATTAGAGCTAAAAATGACGTTTGTAAATATGAAGTGAGCCAGAAAGACATGTGCTCTGCAATGACTCGATCGAACAGCTCAAAACTTTTTAGTATTTCATTTCTCCCAGCTCTCTTGTCTGCCTTTTAAGCTTCTGGCAGCTGTACTGCGTTGTGCAGGATGCCACATCATAGTACAATAAAAGCACCATTTATGCCAGTAAAGCTGGTGAAATGAATTACAGTAATAGAAATAAATGAAAAAAGCCATGAAATTGTGTTAAAAAGTATACTTTTTTTTTTGGCTTAAACCAAAGATTTTTGGCCAAGAGTTTATCTGGACAGCAGCTGACTCCTCTGCCCTTCAATGCAATCTCTTTTATGCACAGCATTTATTTCTAAATTGTTTAAAACCAAAGTAGCAGGAAAAAGCCCTCAGATTCTTCCTGCAGACCCAGATGTAAAGAAAAAAAAAATCGTACCACTGGACTAAGCACTGAGCTGGCCAGAATGCCCCCCTCTTAGCATGTCATGTCATTACAAAAATCTGCAAACTCAAAGTGTTTGCTGAAATGTTTTTATTGGTTACAACTGCTCATGTTGAAGAAAAATAAAATTCTATAAAGCTAGTAGAAGAGGGGGCCATTTTTAAAATAACAACATTGAACAGAGTGTCTGATTTGTGTTTGGATGTAATTAAGTTTGACTCACAAGCCCTTGCCTGCAAAACTGTTATTACTGAAAGAAAGAGAATGGAAACTGTCAAGATTTGGGTGATAATTCTGGGTTTCTGTGGATGCTGCTGTAGGACATATTTGGAAGAGGCAGAGCACTTAGTGCTGTATGGTTCTCAAAATACGAATGGCAACATGCTGAAAGTAGTAAAATTTTATTTTTTTTCCTCCTCTGTGCTTGCTGCATGCAAAGAAGAGGAAAGGTGCTGCCACTGGTTAGAAATGCTGTTTTGCAGAGAAATGTTTTCTGATTTGCATGCCCCAGAGAAATCCAACTTGTTAAAAAAACAAACATTGCTGAAAAACAGGTAAACTTCCTTCTCTGGATTCACTGCTGTTCATTTTTGCTCGTTTGGATGTGCAACTGCCTTTCACTTGAGGAGGAGTTTACCATAAATACCAGGTGGCAAGGTTCCTATGCTAAGATCACACTTTCAAACTGAGATGTTGCTATGCAATTTTCAGTATGAAATAACATGACAACTGTGAGCCTTCACTCTTTGTTTTCTCTTAGCAGTAGTAGTGTTAAAGTTAGGACTGTTAAAAATACTGTTTTGATACCACTGCAAGTCCCAGCCTTTTGTGGAGTGTTGCTTGGGGGGTTAGGCTATGATTTAAAGTGTTATGCTCATGTCTGTTAACCACTTGAGTCAGTTTACTCCCTGCTGGCGGAGATCTGCCTCTAGGGTGCCTTGAGGTTGTGAAGTGCTAGCAGGAATCGTTTGTGTTCTTGCAAAGCAGCCTGCTGAAATGAGAAGCTGCATGGCTTAAGCCTGATTCTGTGATGTTCGGCTTTTCTAACTTGGTTTTTGTTCTCAGCCCTTCCATGGCACAAGCAGACACAGGTATCAAGACACCATGTGCCTCTTTTCTGGGGCATGCCTAAAGTTAATTCTGTGGTTCACTATAGTTTTGCCTGAGTTTGATTAGCCACAAGGAATGATAATATTGCAAGAAGTAAACGCCCTGACATCTTCTTGAACAGATAGAAAAAAGTTGATACTCAAGACACCTGAGTCTTTGAAAACAAGGGTGTTCATAGCCATGTTGCTTTCCAATCAGCTACGGATAGCCTAGATGGAATGGTGACCTAGTGGCTAAAAAAATAAAAAAAGGCTACAACAAGGCAACAAGGAAATGGTCAATATATGTGGGAATTTCTGAAGATTCTTCTTTCTGTTTTCCTTTTCCCCTTCTTCCTTGTTCTGTCTCTTTTTCTTTTCATGACTCTTTTGCCATAGCTGCAATTACTTTCTTGATGCAAATGCAAAACATGATGATTTCTGAGCATCATATATCGAAATACTTTATACAAATGCATATGTGTATATAGCATTTCTGACACCCATTTGGCTTCCTACCATGGAAACAATGAAAACATATAATCTTAAACATGAGTAAGGCAGACATGAGAGACACAATGTGAAACATGGTCTGGCAACAGGCACTGTATCTCTGCAAATTTGTACCAAAATGTCCTGAAAAGTTCCAGCTTCCATACATACAATATAGCACTTTACTTCCAGGTTTCTTGCCAGTTTATGAGGAGAGGCAGATTTAAGCCTTAAACTGTTTTTCTAGGATATTGGAAATGACTGATTATCTCACCCTCGGCTTTGAAACACTGAGACGTGCATAGAAGCCAGCAAGAAATAAATAAAGGAAGTTTGCAAACTTTATAAAAATGTATGACATATATGCATGCATTAATGTCATAGTACATATTTTATGAAACCTACTTAGAATTCTAATTTTTGTATTTTTCCTAAAGAAGTCAATATTGCAGGAAAGTTGAACTGTCCACTCTTTTCAGTGACTATGTTAGAATCTCTTCTATCTGTCTAACAAGTTGCATGGAAATAGAGCCTATGCCCATGGCGGTCCTTAGGTGTAATTGTAATATTAAGGCTACTGTGGGAGCTGATAGCAGTTCCCAGGTCCAGGTGTGTGCCCTGGCTCTGTTCCAGCTGTATGTTTGGGTGAGATCACTGTGTACACCCTTGTTTCTTCACACCCCAGAAACCTGTCATGGTTTCTGCTGGAAGGATTCCTGAGCACCTGGTCCAAAAAAGAAGCCAGAGTACAGTCATCCAAGTTCATAGACTGGATAGTTGGAGAACTGAGACCCTGAACCTAACACTCAGCTTAGCTGTAGCTATTCAGAAATGCAGAGAACAGGCACTGCTCTTCTCCGAGGCCTTGGGACCTGATAGCCAGCCAAAGAAAGGCGTGCTTGTTTCCCGATGTCGACTGCCTTCCAGAACTCTCCTGGACATAGGCACTTTAACGTTTCATTTTTAATTTTGTTTCTTTTTTAAAAACTCCTTAGCCAACTTGGGTTCTGTGGCAGAGTAAGTCATAATTTGTTTGAGATTTGTGTTTTCAAGTCGTAGTATTTATTAATGTGATATGACATTGCACACTTAAAAATCACTGCTCTAGTCCATACATTTTACAGTATTCAAAACTGAATGTTGTCCCAATATATATGTTAATATTTAAATGTACCTATGCTCCATAAAACTTAAAGAAAGACAAGGTACAAGCTTAGGGAACATTCAGATCTCTTGATTATATTTACTGGTTTAAAATATCATACTGGTTCATTTACATAGCCAAAATAGTTCAGCAAATCAAAATGAAACAATTATTTCAAATTAGACAAATGGTAATTATGTATATATTACTGTATTTACTTAACTACAGATCTGGATAAATACTGTGACTGTTAGAAGAACATTTGTCACCTAAAAAATTATTGTTCCACTGGAAGCAATTATTTCATAGGTAAAACCATAGTGATTATGCATTGAGAGTGTTTTGGTTGTTTGGTTTTTTTTTACAGACACACATAAATCTTTCTATAAACCTTCAGTAATTTATGTTACTACGAATGGCAAAGTCTGTCACAGAAGGCGTACCTACCTATGTATCTCACTTCCTCATGCTTGCAGGGGGACTTGTCACTGGGGACTGAGGTGCATGCAGTGTCACAGCTGGCCAGCCTGAGTTCCTGCCGAAATCTTTCCATGGCACCAGCCTCCTGCATGCAGTCAGTGAAGGACAGACACTCTCCACTTCTACCAATCCACTGGCCCCCAATAAACTTCCTGACCTCAGTTCTCCACATTAGAAAAGTTAAAGGATTACTTTACATTACTTGTCTTACCTTAAACTTGTATTCATTTAATTAATTATGGTTTAGTTTGCATTAACTGTGCTACATAAAATATAATGGTGGGTTAATAGTAGGATGATTTCCCTATGGAAAATAATTACGGCTTTGACCCTCCTGGAGTCAGAATTAAGTGCTGCAGGGATAAGAGAACTTCTTATTGTTAACTCCCTAAATCCTACCATAACAGCTGAACTGAAAAATAGCTTATGTGCTTTGGGTAAATTTTTCATTCAACAAATTATCATGACATAGAGTTGAGAGATATGTATATATTATCCTTTCCAAGACTTCTTTAGCTTTTATGTCATTGACGATTTTTTTTTTTTTGACTGGATCAAGCATTTAATCGTTTGACTTGTCTGGAATCTCATTTTAGAAGTCATTACTAAATCCATCAGGACCTAGAGCTATGTTACAGTGATTTAATATCCTTATATCGTTCCCCTATATTTGCAGCAGTTCTAATTATCACATTAAATGCACTGCAATGACAGGAAAAATGTAACACATCAAGATGATTATAAATAGGTTTGAAAACTTGAAAACATTCTTTTTGATGGAAGAAAGTGTGGCTGTTGAAAGAGCCTCTTAAACTGCTATTTAAGAAGTCATCAAACATCTTTTTGCTCAACTGTTGATTGCATTATTGGAAATACTGCTTATTTTCAATTTAAAGGGATGGCTAAGACAGTTTACTCACCTTAGCACCTCATGAGTTTACTTCAGCATGTATTGTCTTGTACACCTGCAATGTTAAAAGGACTTTAAAATCACTAAATAAGCTAATTAATTTTGAGTAGGTCAGAATCAAGGTTTCCTGGGTAATCATACACAATCAGATGCATTATTATAGTATCAAAACCCAGACTTGTGTTTGTTATAGGTTACATGTCAAGTGCTCGTTGAGGGGGTATATTTTGTATATTTCTTTATTTTTCCTTGCCTCCTGGGTGACCTGGGGCCTGACATACCTCAGAAACCCCAGTCCTTATGATGAAAACAGAATTATTAATTTTTGCCTGGTGTTTTCTGTGACATTCATTGCTGTAATAAAAGAGTGTTTCATAAATGAATTAATTCCTTACTGCAACAGTTCTGTGAGTGAAACAGATTTTATCTTTACTCAGGGCAGACAGGAGTTTCAGCCACTAGAGAGACACTGATCCGGTGACCTTGGCTGAAGGTGCAACAGGCCAATTTTTCAAAGCGCTCGGTAGGGCTTATTTAAAAATTTCCAGTGGGTTTTTTTCCAATTTAATTTCTTTTTAGCAGTTTTGATCAAAATTAAACTTTGGTCTTTGAGAAGAGGGTGGATGGTGAACACGCCCTTATGGATCACTGCAATGCAGGCACGCGCACGCTGACAGCGGCAAGCTAAGCTTACTCGGGAAAACTCAGCTGGGGTATTTCCTAAATTTGGGTGCTTTCCTATTCAGCCACCCTACAGGCTGCTTCAGAGAAAACCAACCCCGCCTGCCCGCCCCAAACCCTCGCTTCCCGCCTTCTCGATCTCCACCTCGGTGGCCTCCCGCTGGGCTAGTCTGGCCACCGCCGGCCCCCACTGCGCGGTCTCCGCTCCCTGGAGTTGCTCACGACGCTGGTTCTACCCAAACTGCTCGTTACGGCAGAGGGGGACGCTGAGCTGAGAGGCGAGGGAAGGGTGGTGTAGTGTTTGCCTCTCTTTGCTTCCCAGTTCCCGAGTCAGTGATTAACTGTTTATATTAATTGGCAATAAATTAAGTTAAATTACCCAAAGTCGGCTCTATTTTGCCCATGACGGCAATTGCCAAGCGATCTCCCTGCCTGTGCCTCGACCCAGGAGCTCTCTCACTCTCTGCCTCCCTGTTTCGGGCCCCGTCCTGCAGCAGGGAGGGGGCAGCTGGGGCGGGGGCACCCCCACGGCTGCCGCCGGGGCCAACCCTCCACACGCCTGGACCTTGCAAGCGAATGAGCCCCTGGCAGGCAAGAAACATTCACCACAGCAATTGTGAGATTTTGGGATCACTTGCAGGTGCCAGTGCAGGTTACACCCAAGGGGGTCTCGACTCCCCTGCCCGTGTCTCTGATGGCCCGTGGCATTTTTGGCCCCGTACTTCTCTTTCTTCTTCCCTGAGGTTCCGCTCTTCCTTCTTTCCAACCGACCCACCTCTGGTGTGTGATCTCCATTCTTCCCGTGCTCCTGCTCCTTTCACTTCCCTCCAGCTTGGATCTTCAATGCCCTTTGCTACATGGATTCAGTAGCAAAGGCAATGAAAGCACAGGAAAGACAACCACAGTTTTCAGCGTTTTGAAAAGCCCTCTCTTTAAAAGCCTCTCTCAGGCTTTGTGACTCTCTCTTATATGCAGGGGAATATCAGGCTCATTTCAGACAAAATTTGGGTGATTTGTCTGTTAGACACAAAGGTGTTTCTGCTGGCCCTATATGAACTAAGATATGTCTGTCATCAAATTAGGGTACATGCTCATAAGGATGGTAAAATCATATCCCTGACAGCAAGGTGATCCTCCCACCAAATTTTGGTTCTGATTTTAAAGCATAAAAGCAACGGAGCCTTGCATTGAACGGCTGTGACAATTTCATAGTGGTTAAACGGTGTATTTCCTCTGATGTATTCTTGGAAATGGCTGAATTGTTTTGGTTGAAAATTCCACAAATGAAAAGCAAAAGCAAAGTAAAATAGCCACAATGATAACAACAGAAAAAAGTTATGGATGATCTCAACCTCAGCTAAATTCTTGTAATAGAAAACCGCTGTTTGAATGAGTGCAATTTTGCATGATTATAAGCAGCCCAAGACAGACTGTTATGATAGTGAAAGCGTTGAGTGACACTGCTACTGCATCTCAGTCTGATATGAAAAGTGGATAATTCTTTCAATACATGCCCCTAATTTTAATATGCTTCTTATATTGTTTGTGTTGGCAAAGCTTAGGCTGGGTCAGTGATTCATACAGGCAGCTTTTCAATTAGTGTGTACGATTACATTTTGCAATCTGAGTGTTTTTGCCATATCTCTGAGGTCTGGGAATCAGTGCATCCCCTATCATACTCATTAGTTACAACAGAGAAAAGCTATCACTGGAGAAGCATAATCTCTCTACACTTAATAAATGAAGACAAGTTTGCTTAAGCACTTCAAGCTTATTACATTGTTATCATAAACAGGCTAGAAAGATGAAATGTCACATATGCAAAGATAATTTGGAGCACAAACCCCAATATTTAGAGAGAGTTGCTCAGAGAAGAGACACATCGAGAAGCTGCAAATTTGCTTTGTGCTGTTGACATCAAAACTGCTGAATTATTAAATTTATTTTAAAAATATTTATTAAATTATTAAATGAAATTAAAATTTAAATTATTAAACTGTAGAAAAATCGATTTATACACAAAAATCTTGCTTTACTTCAAATAATAATAATAATAATAATAATAACAACAACAACAACTTATTATTATTAGTAGTAGCAGCAGTAGTAGTATAGCTCTTACTCATTTTTGCCTGGGAGAATAACTTGTTTCCTTAATACTTTTGACAGTTTGTGTGGGCTTCTGGAATCTAGAATGATCTCCTTGGCTAGGAAGCCATCTGGCACTTGCCCTTAATCTTTTCCACAATTCATATTAGCCAGATGAGCAACAATGTCTATTATTTTCACAGCTAGTTGCCTCAAATTAGCTCCCTCCATAAAATTAACCTGGTTTCAGATTTATAACTTGCCTTTAAGGATCCTTTGTACATGTTTAGGAATCTGACTTTAGACATTTACTTTTTAAGTGTTGACCACTACTTCCAATCTGGAACATAAAAATTAAACATTTGAATTTTAAACATGCAATGTTTGGATAAGTTGAGAGTTTCCTACATCCCTATTAAGTGGAGTTTTTCTTTTAAAGTGGCAGTTACCGGTATAAATAGCACTGAAATTTTGGTAGTAAGTGAATCTAAGAACATGGGTTTGTCAACTTCAGCTCCCAAACACAGACAAATACAACATAGAATAGAAGTTGAAAAATACATGCTTTAGGTAATATTTTCAGCAAGTACACCAATGGTCACAGAATGGTACTATCGATGTAATTAGTCTATCAAGTCACAGATGAAATAAAGACCAAATTTTGATGTAGAATCCACTGAGTTTGTACTTACCCCTTATGTCATGCCATGCATGAAGCCTGGACAAAGATATGTAAGATCTGGAGGCCAAGCATTCCTGTTGACAGGAACAAGCTTCCAGTGGAGATAAAGTCAACAGAGAATTTGGTCATCTTTAGGAAACCTTCCTGTCACCTAAGTGCTTATATCATAGTGAGGATGGTGGTTACAATGAATTCCCTCCCTGTTCAGTCTGACCCTGGAAATACAGAGCTCAGTTTTGATATATGGTAGGACACAAATATAGTCAATGAAAAATAAGAATAATAGAATAAAGAAAACTAAATCTCTATGTCATATGATTTTACTTTGAAAGTGGGAAGTAGGCCACAAAAGATGTAATTTTTGCTATTAAAATCTTGGAGAAAAAAAGCCAAACCTGAAGCAATACTTTATAAAAAAAAAAAAGTGTTTTCTGATTCTGGTAGATAGAGTAGGTAAAAATTACCTTTCAAATATTTTACTTTACACAGGAGGTATATACAGGAAAAATTGAATGCATCTTCTTAAGCATGTAATATCTTCCTAGCTTTAGAGTCATGACATTTTGAGTCTGGGAGAAGATTACCCTAGTTATTAATGGGAGAGAGATCAGAATAGAGTAGAACTCAGAATATTAATCCTATTTACATGTACAATAGGGACTTAGCTTTTATTCTTTCTGTGAGCAAGAATGTCTGCACAAACAAAACTATAGCCTGTACACTCCGTGGCACCATTTTTAGGGCTCCCACACAATAGTTGGTTTCCCGAGAAAATCACAGCTTTTCCCCAGACACTGTGCCTGCTCTATTTAGGAACTGTGAGGCCTGGGATGAGGGCAGGCAGAGCTTACAGAAACCTCGTGGGCTGCCTCAAATCTGTTTCTGCCTCAGTTGTTGCCATGGAGCTTTGGAGAGTTTGACAGTTCAGGGCAATCTCTGGATCTTATATTCGCTCCCCATTTTCATGTGGTTTTTCAGAGAGGCTCTGGCTAACGTTTGCCAAGGAGAACTTATCTCCACAAACTTTGCAGCCCACACTAACACTGTCAACTAGGGCCTTAACATTTAAGGAGAGGATGTGGTGTAGACAACTGAGGGCACCTAAACTTGTCCAGAGAATTCCACTACCGCCTGGAGCCTGGAAAACCCAGCATTTCTCAGGGTGCAGGTGCACATTAGGCTTACTTTCCCTCTGTTGAGCCAAAGGTTAAAACATGGTTTGGGAATGCTAAAAACAGTGACCAGAATACACTACAGGATGCAGCCGTGCAGGTCTAGATCACATTTAGCAGTCTCTTGCTGACTACATGTCTCAGCTAGTCCGTGAGGCTGGCTACATAAGCATGGCGCAGGAAGGGTCTCGGAGCTCCTCTCTTCTCCCCACTCTATTTGCAGCTGGAGCTTTGGTTATCTCCAGTTTCCATCCTGATCCTGGACCATCTCTTTCTGTCTATCTGTTCTTTGTAAGAACTCATGACTGGGCACTAGGATACTGCGTGGTAAAATGAGAAATTATCATCTGCTCCCTACTTTTCCAGTTACAGCACTGTGAAGGAACAGTGATAACCTTTGTTAAAATGCGTTGTGAGAAGCAATAGTTTTTCTGTAATTTTATGAGAGTCATAACATTGACTTGGAATTTTTTACAAAAAACAGACCTCATAAAGCAGAATGAGAATTTGGGAGCAGAGCTCTCAGAATGAGTAACCTTGCTGTTGTATGCGAGTTGGTAACAGGCCTGTGCCAAAGCTCACACTGCTCTTCCCTGCTGTGTCGTGGTTTAACCCGGCTGGCAACTAAGCACCACGCAGCCGCTCGCTCACTCCCCCCCCTCCCTCTGTGGGATGGGGGAGAGAATCAGAGAAAAGAAAAAAAAGTAAGACCCGTGGGTTGAGATAGAGACCGTTTAATAAGAAAGAAGAATAACAATAATAATAATAATAATAATAATAGTAAGAAAAATATACAGAATATATAAAACAAGTCATGCACAATGCAATTGCTCACCACCTGCTGACCGATGCCCAGCCCGTCCCGAGCAGCAATCGCTCCCCCCAAGCCGCGATCACACAGCCCGAGCTGCGACCACTCTGCCCGTGACCGACCGACCGGACAAACTAACTAACTAACCCCCCCGAGCATGACATTCTATGGTATGGAATAGCTCTTTGATCAGTTTGGGCTAGCTGTCCTAGCTGTGCTGTACTCCCAGCTTGTTATGCACCTGGCTGAGCAGGAGAAGCTCAAAAAGTCCTTGAGCAGTCTCAGCACTACTTGGCAACAACTAAAAACATCAGTGTGCTATCAACATTCTTCTAGCACTAAATCCAAAGCACAGCACTATGCTAGCTTCTGTGAAGAAAATTAACTCTGTCCCAGCCGAAACCAGGACATGCTGCCAGCATATCTTGCCAGCATGTCTCTTTTACGTCCCTGATACACAGATGTTGTGAAGGTGAGGGAGAATCTGTGGAAGGCTCCTTGCTCAAGGGCTGTGCATCAAGAAACCTAGCACTCTGTCAGCAGACTTGTGCAAAAACTCTGCACAATGTGCTGGCAGTACACTTCTGTGTCTGAAGTGACATTAAGATGGTATCACTTCTACTTGTCCCTGCCAGCACACAGCCTCACATCCTCCATGAATCTGCCTGAAACTGAGGGTGGGGCTTTCTCATACTTAGTCACGGTGGTATAACCCCGCAGCAATGCCTTGAGGGACACCTGGGAGGGGGATCAGTGGGTTATGCTTCCCCCTCTTCCTGTACAACTTCCTGATGCTCTGTGATATATAAAGGCCTGAAGAACGTTGGGCAGAATTCTTGGGTTTTACCCTGCAGGTATCAGAAATGTAAATGTCAGAGTGTAAACATTTGCCAGAGGTTTCCTCTAAGCATGATTTTCTGCAGGTCTCCTGACAGTGATTCATACAGTGTTCATACAGCTCCTTAAGTGACAGTAATCAGGAAAAGTGCCTTTAGCAATTATGCTGTTTAGTCCTGATCACATCATCTCTACCTGACAACATGGTGGCACTACTTGGACTTGATAAAAGCACCTGCAGCAGGTGGAGGCCTACACTAGCTGTTTTCCTCCCCTGGCAGAGACACCTTACATCTGGTAACGTATTCAATTAATAGACGATATGTTAGATTTTTCTCAGGTTTATTACATGTTCCACTGACTTGAATGGGATATTTCTGTTCACGCATATACCTAGTGTTGCTAGGATTTACAATGTAACACGACCAGCCTGTTAATGCCTTTTGAGATTATCTGAAGCTAATCAACATGTTCAAATGCCCTTGCTTCATGCTCTGCAAGTGCTATGGAAAGAAAATTGTGCTTCACATTCATTGTCAAAAAAGCTCTTTAACGGTGTGAGAGAGTCTCAGAATTTATTCTCTTTGGAAGGAATGAAGTGGGTTCTGCTTAGGAAATTCATCCTATTCTAAGGTCTAAGGAGACCCTCAAGAAATAAGAAAGGACCTCCAAAACATGCTGTATGTGGGGTGGTGCCTGCCCCAGCCCAGAGATGAGAGTTGCCACTATAAATTGTTTTGTCCACCTTCAACGCACCACTGCCATTGGCATGAGTGGGTATTCCTGCCACCAGTACCAATGGGCTGTACCCCACCAAATGAAAGCTTTTGAATTCCTGATCTTGGATATTGCTTGAGAGCGAGTATGTAGAGGTAAAGCACATCAGGTAGACATTTAAGGCAGTCTTTATTGCACTGTAATATGTATTTGCAATAAATCAGGATTCCCAAGAAAAGAACCCTGATTCCAGAGTTTACTGCTAAAGCTGGGAGGAGCACTCAAAAGTACAAGTTCCTGCTTGCCCATTTTCTGCTAGTACTTCAGGTAGACAGCTTTTTTCCTCAGGTAAGGCAGAAACATAAGTGAATGAACCACTGCTTACAGAAGGGAGTGCGCTAATGAAACATTTATACACCACCAGTGCAAAAGTCCGAATTAAAAATTGAAAGGCCTATTCATATTACAATTTGCTTTCAGGATTGGTACTAATTGGCAATGCTGTTGGCAGTCTCAACAGGGAGGGCAAGAACTGAGTAAGCATGGGGACTTACTCATCCAAAGAAGTGGTTCCTCCAGGTAAAGCTTAATACACATTTACTATGCAGAAAGGGAAGAAGAGCACTGTTGTTGCCGGTGGTATAACTGTATTATTTGGAGAGCCTTGTATTTGCCAGGTCTGTCAGTCTTGTCCAGGGATTTCCTCAGGTGCTAACCCTGCTCTGTCAGTGTGCTTTAAAAACAGCTTCTTGCAGATGTGGACTTTTGCCTAAATACGCAGAATCAAAGGGGAAGAAGAGTATTCTAAGCAGTATAAAAACTAATTTGATGGAGCACTGATTAGCTCAAAAAGGCAATGATTTGAAGACAACCAATGTCATAAAACTGATGCAATAGCTACTACAATACTCTACTTTTTGTATTTTGACCCATTAAAGCTATAACATGGGACAGATGTTTGCCCTGCTAAAACCCTTGTTCCACCTCTTTTAATTTTGTCTTGAGTTTTATGCTCTTCCTCTCTGACTTTTCTCTGGTTTATTCAACACAGTGATGTAATGTTCACTTTCTGTACCTGTCATTGCTCCCAAAGCTGATCCTGGCTCCTGCTGTAGCTGGGGCTGGACCACTCTGAGCTGCACAGTTCTCTCCCTACTCTCCACCAAATTAATCCAATGCCTGACAAGAGGTGCTCAAAGCATATTAATTATGGACATCTTCTTAAAAAACATTTTCAAAATGAGCTTCTCAAGTCATGCCAGATATTCAGAGTTTTGCCACGAAGTACATCACTGATTTGCGACAGTGAAGTGCAAGCAACGGCGCTTTTCCCAGGATGGAAAGCCATGTAAACTTCTGTCTTTGCTGCTTTTAGCTGTCGGTCCCTTTTAGCAACTATAGGCAGCATAGCACCCCTCTTCTGTTTGTGTAAGATAATGTTAGCAGAGCACGTGATTTGGCATAGTCTATAGGCCAGAGCAGAACAATACCGTCACTTGTCTTCTCTAACTCTGGGGTGATATAATAAATCTTGAGTGCCTTCTCAGTTTTCAATTTATGGCATAAATTAGAGCAGTTCAGTGACTATTCTAATATATGCCTTGCTGCCCCCGGATTACAGGGGCTGTTCTGGCAGCCGACAGTAACTTAAGCGTAGAAGTGCTTTGGCTAAGATCTATTTTTCCCAATCTCATCTTAGGCACTAAGAGAAAGTAAAGGAAGTGACAAAGATCTGCAATGTTGCTTTTTACCACCTGGCAGTTCGCAACACCGTGAATTCCCAGGTAGGAAATTAAGCCAGTTGTTCTGCTATGCGAATGACGCTAAACCAGAGGCAGAACCTGACTGGAGGAGGTTTCGCTTTAAAATGCGAGGACTCAGGAATTATGAGTAAGTCCAGGTTTTGGAGGTACAAGAGCTCATGTGTAGAACCTGGAGTACTGAGGAGGAACTCTTGTCTCTGATTAGTTAAAATTATTATAGTTAGGTTTGGAGTAGTATATGTGTATAATTCATTTAGTCAAAATTAGGTTTTGCGTTTCTGCATCTATATCGTGTTTCCTTATCACTAAATATTGGTATAGGCAAAATTCTGGGTCAAATTCTGTCCCTAGTGACTATTATAATCCTCTTCCCCAATAAATTAACTTCTAGACATTTTAAGGGTCTGATCTAAGTACTGACAAGAAACCACAGAGAACTAGCAGCATTGTTACAACCTAATACCCAGCTTTAATAGCTCGTTCAAAGCAGAAAGGGACTGAGATTTGGAGAATTTCACCTAGTTATTTTTCCTGCCACTATTAATCTGATAATCCATATAGTCATTATAACATTAAAAAAGAAAGTTTTTCCATTTACCATCTGGGAATAGGGGATAAACTGGTCAAATTACAAACCTGGAAAAAGGGAGACTTGCATTCTGGTTCCTACTTTCATTATCTACGTACTGTGTTAATTAGAGCACATCAATAACCGGGCTGTGCTCACATTTCTTTTTCTATGAAATGGAGATGGTATCTACTCTGTAGTAATGCTACGGGACTTTATTCATTACCAAAGCGCTTAATCTGTTTTGATTCCACAATTGGATTAGCCCAGGGGACCCTGGGCTGTACAGGCATAAAGGAAATAAGGCTCTGGTGTAAATAGGTATATATTCATACATAATACTAGTACGTTAGATTAGGACCTATGCTATCATTATAGACACCTCAGGACAAAAGAGAAAAAAGAATATTTTCAAGAGACTATTTTAAAAGACTGTTTTAAAAATTGACAGGGCAACTAGGTTGAAAAGCTATTTAGGTCCTTGAAGATGAAGGAGCTGTCTAGGAGGATTTGCAGAAGCTTTCAGGTGCCTAACTCTCGTGATCTGCTTTGGTTTCGGTGCCTCTGAAAGCCTGGCCACAAATCCCAATGTCAATGCCCGTTTCAAAGTCAAACACCCAAAGGGACTTTGTTTGCCGCAAGATCGTAACTGGGCGGCCGTAGCCTTTTGCCAACGATGCGAACGCTGCGAAGCTGGCAAAGCCGCTGCCACAAACTGCTGATGCTCCTTTTTAAAGGACGGGAGGGGCGCGGAAAACTCTCTCTGCCGCCTGAAAATACCGGCACGGCCCGGCGCGCAGCCCGGCCCCCCAGCCCAGGCGCACCTTGCGCACCGCCGGCGGGGCGGTCGCCGCCGGCCTCGGCCTCCGCCAGACCCCGCTGCCCTCCGCGGGCTGCTGCCGGCCGCCTCCCGCGCCGGGGCCGGCGGCGGGACCGGGCTGCCGGGGGCAGGGACCGCCAGCCCCGGGGCGTGGCAGCCTCGCCCCACCTCCCGCCTCCGCTGGGGCAGCGTGAGGGACCCCCCCGTCCCTCGCCCCCGCCCCCGCCCGCGGGTGGGCCCAGCCCGCTGCCGCCCTCCCTCCGCCCGCTCCG
>JADKXX010000307.1:0-123835 GCA_017310255.1 Butorides virescens
GCGGGGCGGCTGCGGCGGCGGCCGGGCGAGCAGCGGGCGAGCCCCGGCGGGCGGGCGGAGGAGGACGGCGCCTCGCTGGAGGAGCGGGATGAGGAGGTGCGCGGGGCCGGGGCGGCGGCGCTGGCGTCTCCCGCCCGGCGGCACAGGGGCGCGCCGGGAGCCCCCGCCCGGGGCGGGGGGCGCCGTCGTGCCCACCTGGGTGCAGCCCCCTTGCTTCCCCTCTGCTGAACCTGGGGCGTTCCTGTTTCTGCTTCCCCGGCTCTCGACCCTTCTGGCTGCCGATATTGAGGGTTGGGGGCTTTTGTATGGAGGGGGTGGTGGTTTGGGTTTTTTTTGTTTTGTTTTAAGAAACCTTGTTTTTTTCTACCGTGTCACCTTCGGATAGCGTTGCTCTAAAGCAAACTCTTCAATGTCCAGCGGAAGTGATGGGCAAGCCCATAAAGTACACTAATCCTCTTGGCAGAGCTGATGACAGGCTGTGGATTTTGGAGGAGCTCTGTGGGCGATAGATCTGTAGCGTGATACGCGTGTTGTTCCCTCCTGATCTAGCTGCAGTACCTTCTACCGGCACTCTTAGAAATTAAACAAAACCCCCGCTATGTTACAGTAAAGTGGCCCTTTTGTGTCTGAGACGGATCCCCCCCGCTTGTTGTATGGTTCGCACTTCTTAAAGGTATTTCTCGCCGTGACCCTCAAGCCGAGCGTGTTGTTTTGTCTGGCTGCTGCTTCACTTTGCCTCGGTACATCATCTCTTGTATGCCTTAGTTGAGTGGCCGGCTTGCCTTCTGTTGTGATAAACTTTTCAATTTGCTCTTAGGTGGTGCTTCTTTATTCTCTGCCTTTATGCAGCCGGATGTGCAAAGGTGGGGTTTTTTTTGGGAAACCCTGGCATTTTTAAAGGAATATCTGCAAAATGCTGACTGAAGTTGTTTGCAACTAGTTAGGCTGTGGTTGACAGCAATGTTTCCCTCCCCAGTAATGTCTTGGTTGTGTAGCTCCTCTTTTCCCCTTCGTTCCCTGATGCCTCCTGTGTTGAATTGATACAACTGTAGGACAGCATGGTGAACTGGGTCTAAATACAACTATCTCTGTCCCCCCTTTTTTTTCCTTTAAATACTCAAACTTGGCCCAGGTTCCTGGTCTGTTTCAACTCCATGAGCCCACAAAGGGTGGAATGTAGTCACACTGAAGTTCATTTATGATAGTAGTAGAATAAATGTGGATACATCCACATATTTTTTTTTTTTTTTAATAGAGATGTGAACTTGCTTTATTCACTGAACTGAGTAGGAGCTCTGTAGCTGCTGTTAGCATGGTGCTCACTGGTAGGTAATTAATATATCCTACTTCTCAGCAGGTCTTGTACGTGTGGGCTGGGGGCTGTGCTTACCACAACTATGTGGCATCTAGTTGGTCTGGTGCTCAGTTGGTAAGCCTGCAAAATACTGTGTAGAAACACACAAAGGCTGTCTGTTCAGTTAGCTACTGGTAGACCAGTTAACTTCTGGTTAAGGCTGGTTATTTTTGTGTATGCTTTGGAGATGAATTACAGGCACCTTTTGAGATGAAAGTATAGTGAAGGTAAGCCCAAAAAGAAGTCAACATTGTATTCATCGGAATTTGGAAATTCTACATGGGCAATCTGACACCTCACCTGCAGTTAGTAATGCTAGAAGATAAACTCCTTTTAATGTAGTGGGAAAGCTTGCTTAGAATATGCAGCCTTCTTCCTTCCCATTTATTCCTCTCTGCTAGATTCCTTCCTGATCTGAAACAATTTTTTTTTGTCTGTGTTTTTTGTGCTTTCGTTTTGCCCATCCTTCTATTTTGGTGTAGTGAGTGCTTGCAGCTGAATTCCTGTCTGCCTGCAGAGCCACCTGACAAACCCACCTGTATAATCATCTTTTTCTTTTTTTTGTGCAAGGATACCGCAATGTATCAGGGTGCAGAAATAAATGAATGCATGTTAGTTTAAAACCGAGGGAGCATCTATGTTACTTGTGCGCTGAAACCTTTAACGGTAGTAGAAAAAGGCAAGACTAAGGTCCGAGATGAATGTACAGATGACTTCAGACTTTCTTTACATGCTGCCTGCTGAAGTGTAACGCTAAGAGAAGTGCTTGAAGATACCATTTTCACATTAACACACCATCTAATTACTGTCAAACAATGAAAATTTTTATTTTCTCTGCAATGTTCTGTTTCTGAGTTGTTCTGGTTTTATGGATCTCCAGTGCTTGATCCTGCTCTTCCAGGTTTCATTTCTCCTCTTGCCCTGTCCTTGTTCCTGTTGCCAACATAGCAGAATTGAATCTGTTGTTATGGCTGTTAAGTATCCTTTAGACAGCAGTGAAACAGATTGTACTGATACCTCTTTTGCTGCTACTTTAGCTGTCAGTAAATTCCTCAAATCTGTGACATAAAAAATATTTTCAAACTAAATCTATAAATGGGTAATTAGAAAACATGCATATTTTCCCATACGGGTTACTACTTCATGTGGTGCTCAGTAGAACTATTTATTCTCCTGTGACATTGTATACGACATATTTCACAACTCTGATCTTGCCTCCTCCTAGACCTTTTCTTTAGACTAAACAACCCCAGTGCCTTTAATCTTCCCTTATAGAATGTGTTTGTTTCCAGACAACTGATCGTTCTCATTGCTGTCCTGTGGACTCTTTCCAGCTGGTTGCATCTGTCTGGAAGCATGACATCAAAAAACAGGATGCCATACTCAGATTTAGGCCTTGCCAGAGCTGACTAGAACAGAAAAATTATTTCAGAGGTCTCTCAAGTGGTGTTGTTGTTTACATAGCCCATACTGCTCTTTTACAGTTTGTGGTCCATTAGGAGTCTTTTTCTGAAGAATGGTGTGAACTTTTCTACTCTAACAAAAAGAATGGTTTGTTTCCCCAGCTCAGTGAAAGAAACTTAATGCTGTCACCTGGAGTAAGACTGCTTCTTTTATGTCCAGAAATTACTTAGTAGAACTGAAAGCGTGATAACTTGTCTTCTGAGTGTCACATCTGAAAGAGTTAATTGCTGGAGGTGGATGAGGGGAGGGATGACTATCAAGGTGGGAAGAGAAGGTACATCTACCTTCTTCCCCCCCCCCCCTCGTCATTACTTCATCCTACTGTTCCATAAACTTCACCTTAAAAAAAATAAATCACAAAATAACCAAAGAAAAACAGTCTCTCATTTCATGTACTCAAGAACAAATGATAGTTTACAAGATTATGGCCATCAGTTACTAAAGTGGTTTTGATGTCTTACTCTGAGATCTTAGACACATGAGAATAAACGTGGCTTTAACTTCATGTGGAAAGTACTTTGCTTCTGGAACATCAGTGCATTGAAGTACTGTCGATAGCAAACACCTGAAACTCAGATTATTTCAAGCAAATTATTTGCCTGTGCTCCTGTGAGGCGAGTGGCTAACTGCTGGCAGAAGCAGGCAGAATGGGATTGCATGCTGGAGGGCACTCAAGGCAAACACTACACAGAGGACGGCTCACTGCTTTCCTAACGCAGCATCGTGGTTTAGTTTTTGAGGGTTATTCTGTATTCGCTTTGGGACTCTTCTTGTTGGAAAGAGTGTTTTCCAGACTGTCAAGGGAGGAGTTGAGGCTGGGCAACAGCATGTTTTCTGTTGTAATCTGGCTGCTTCTACAGTTTGTGGGTAGTCAATACCAGACTGGGATTATGATGAAAGGGATAAATGCAAAAAAAGCCCAGGATTTTCCCATTTTCCTTTCTGTTGCATATCTCTCTTCTCTACACTACTCTTCCTTTTGGCAAAAAAAGTGACTGTGGACAGGAAACGTGGTTTATGAGGTTTATTGAGGCAAATGGTGCCAAATGTCATTGGCTGTATTAGCTTCTCTCATTCAAAATGTTTTATAGTCTTTCAGTCCAGCATAGGATATGCTTTTTTTGATGGTGGCTTCTGAACATTAGTCAGTGTTTTACAAGGCAGGTGAGAGCTCACTTGGGTTAATCTTATTTCATAAAAAGAGGATGAAGGCAAGCTATGGATTCCTTGGCTGCATAGTAATCTCAAGGATCTGAAGGTTAAATTGTGTGTCTCAGGGTTGTCTGTTGGCTGACCTACTGAATGAGCTTATCTTTCTACAGACCTTGTCACAGTGACTGGGAGTACGCATTGCTTACCAGAGCAGGGTAGCAAGCCAGGAAGGATCAGTAGTCTTTCAGAGAGAACAGTATTTTGTCATATAGCACAGCTGTCTTGATCTAAAGTAGATCCAAAAGCTTCTGAGCCTGCCAGTGTCTTCCAAATTACTGTTGTGAGTCCTCTTCATTATTTTGCATGCTTTAAAAAAAAAAAACCTCCAACAAAACCACCTGCAAAAAAGGGGGGGAAAATATGGTATTTTGTTCTCAAGTAATTTAAGTTCTTGTTCTGTAAAATAAATGTATGGCACTGAAGTGACTATCAGAGTTGATAAGAGTTGATTCTGTGTTGAAAAGGTGATGAACAACATGAAAAGACGGTATTTCTCATGAAAAATGTCCACTGATCTTTGAAGTTGATTATTCTATGTTTTCTCCTACTCTCTAGTTGATGTGTATCGTATTAAAAAAGATACTTTGCTGTACGGAGTGAGGAATACAAAAGCTTTTTTCTGTTGCTTCTAACTCTTCACCTGATTCTGCCTTCTTGCTGTTTATGTTGCAATCTGTTGTGGCATCAGGAGGACCGCGTGGTGGGAGTTAATTACTGGAGAGCTAAGATTCTGTCATGGAAGTGCGCATAGCAAGGTGAAGAGGGTGGTAAAGGAAGTATTGCTCTAAAAGCTGCTCTTTCACACATTTCTCCTTAGGCATATGTCCACCAGAGAGCTTCAGTACCTCCAGCATTATGGATTGTCTGCCACATCATCACTCCAACAAAACTGTAGTGTAATTTGGGGGAAGGGTGGAAATCAAAATGCACTGGGGGAGAAAGAGTGTGTGAATTTATGGCAATGTTCACTTGTGCATCCACGTGTAACGGAGATGGTGGTAGTTCGGTCAAAATGTCACTGTAACCTAGCTAGTAGTAATGTTTTTGTTACCTTTCTCTTTCCCCTCCTGCTTGTCCTGCTGAAGTACTAACCATGGGATATGCTTAGACTGTGTGGGAGATACCACAGATAATTTTTTTCTTTTAATTGTTCTAGACGTTCTTGTCTCGGACAGCAATGGATCATTCCCTGTTGTAGCACACCCTGAATGTTACAGCTACCTAGAGATCTAAAGGTCTAATTGCTAGAATGTGATTCTTAGATCATGCTAGAGAATAGTAATGCAGTCATAAAATGTATACTTCTCAGGGTTAAAATGATTTCAGTGGGATTAAATAAACTCATCTAGCCTAGAGCAGGCACAAAACTGTTCTTGCGTCACGTGAGCCGGAGAAACAGCATTGCTTTTGTTTCTCAGACATGTTTGTGATAAGACACTTATAAAGTTAAATACTTCACACTTTAAGTCTGTAGAGCTTGCTTTTAGTACGAAAAAAAATGTATGTTTGTCTCCTACTTAAACTTTCTGCATGCAGGATAGGCCTTTAAGGTGCATGCTGATACGCACCCGTATTATCTCAGAAATACACTGGGATGAGAAGAGACACATGGTTGGGGGCTTTGTCTAATACAGCTGTGTGCTGCTGTCTGAGGTTTTAGATTACCTGAACAACAGTAATGTTTGCAGCTCATTGGAGCTTCTTTTCAAGACATAGGTGGGTATAAATAAACCTATAACTGGAGCATCTCCCTTCTCACTTGGAGTAAGTGAGACCTGAAGAAGTAGATTCATACATTGAGTTGCATATCCATTTTCATGTGGCCCAGCTATTTAGATACTTAAAATCCTCCTGGAAAGAGGTTGCTGAGGACCTGATAATTACAGTCTTCAAACCAAAATTTGAATGCATTTGCAAAAATGGTTGAGTGGGTCTTTTGCACCCTTTGAATTTTACAGGCAGGAAGACACAGTCCTGAGGCTAATCTTCAGGATCCCTTAGTATCTGTATGTTCAGCTAGGAAATAAAATGTGGAAAAACATCTTTTCTGAAAAGCTGCAGCTCTGTAGAAGGACAGCCTAAGTCCAGCATAGTCCACTGTCTTTGACAGCATTTTGGCTAGATGTAAGCTGCTTTGAACTGAATATCAGCAAATGTAAGTGTGGTGCTACTCTTGTACTATGAGGAAGCTCTGTATGATGGGGCTGCTCTGCTAGTAGTAACAGCTTGTATAGAGTTTACACAAAGGGATGAAAGAATCCTAAGTCTTAAGGTATAAAATACAAGCACTGTCAAGTGCAGTGCAAATGAGAAGATCCTCAAGCTAGCAACATAGCAGCTAGATAGCCTTCTCCTGCAACAATGCACGTAATGGGGTAACTTTCCTCTTAGTTTTGTTGCATATTATGTGCGCTCTCCACCTACCCCCCCCCCCCCCCCCAAGCACAACTGTGATCTCAAAGAATGCCATGCTGAAGCATTGATACATACCAATTACTTGGTTTCTGATCTTGTTCTTTGGGTTATCTAGAGCTGGCAAACATTAACCAGCAATGCTCCTCTACACAAGGCGTGAGAAGAAGATACTCTTATTTTAGAGGTAAAAATCTGAAATGCAGAATTTGGGGACTTATGAAAAGAGGCGTGATGAATCCGAGAAGATTAGTAAGATGAACAAAGTCCTTAAAGGTTTCAATTAAAGCTTCCTTAGGCAGAATTCCTCTGACACCAGGCTGAAGGTTTTCTCTTACGCCCAATTCAGTGAAGCAGATGCCTGTTACTGAGAGCTTCAGTGAGGCAGGCTCTGCCTGTTCTGCTGGGTTGGGAAATGGTCTGTTCAGGCTCTGACTCAAGAGAAATACCAGTATTTTTAATAGCTTGATAAATGAAAGAGAAAAGGATGAAGATCAAGTATTCTCTGGGGTTTTTGTATTGTTTTGGGCATTTTACTTTTGGTTTCATACAGTACCAAGCGCAGCAGCATTCTAGCTTGTGTGGAGAGCTTATCTGTGTTACGGTATCACAAGCAGTACTGTGTTTGTTATCACTAGGCCCCTTTAAAAACAGTGATGTGGGCTTAAAATACTCTGCCGCCCAACCCCCCTAAATTTTTATGATTTATTGCTTCAACCTTCAGATTTGTGGTTTTTTTTCAGCCCTTCTGTTGCAGCTGTGGAGTTTACATTTATTTTGAAATAATGTTTAAAGAGTTGGGTGGTATTGGGTTTTAAGATATATGACTGATGAGAGACTTGTGCTTAAAGTCATGAAATGCTGGTAACTCTTTGCGCAATGATAGAGGGGAAGGAAAAAAGATGCCGGTACTTGAGGACAAGCTAGCTGAAAAGGTGAAAAATGTGGGGGAGTGGTGGCAAACAAACTCTGTGTTGAAACCAAGGCAGGAACCTGTCTCAGCTTTTGGTTTACTGAGCCATCCTAGCTGAAAGGGATGCTCTTCATCAAACTTACCAGCTGAAAGACTGTCCTACTCCAGCCAGGGAGCAGTGGGATGAATACCTTGCCTTCCTGTAACTAAGCTGATGAATTTGCACTGTTCAGAGGTGAATTGCAAGTACGTCAAGGGTTAAAGCTTGAGTGTTCTGCTGTATAAATAGCCTGGTAACCCTTGCCATAGGTTTCTTTACTGAGTGCCTTTACATTTCAAGTGGGAACCAGGGATGAATGCAATACTTTATTTCTTTCTTTAATGATATCATCTACAGTATTGAACTAGAAAAAGAGAATTTTTTTTATTTCCTTTTCTGATCAAACAGCTCTGGAAGTTTTGCTTTCAGGAGAAGCAAAAAAGAAAGAAGCCATGTGCAAGCTACAAAAGCCTCTTCCAAAATGATTAAGTGTGGATGAAAATAACTGATTATAAGATGGCAACCTGTATAGCCAAGAAAGATGAATTCCCTGTTGCCTAGCAGAGAAACTTGTGCATTAGATGCATTTTGCAATGTTTTATTGTAACAATGGTCTGTATCTTAATATAACCTTTTTATTTTTATTTATTTCTTTTGAATTCCTAGAGGGTAGTGCTTATATACTGAGTGACAAACTTCCTTTGTGAGGCCATGCTGCCATGTGAGTGGGACTGTATAATTAATTGCACCTGGACTATTAATGATCCCATTGTTTTTAATAGCCTTGCAATCCTGAGGAAGAGAGCTGTGGGTGAATGAAGCAGATGAACTACCACACTAAACTGCTAATTTGATTTTCATTGTTACCTCAGGAAACTTTTACTAGCATGTAATAATGCTGTAGCTATGGCTCAGTGGATGCTTTCGTTGTAAAGCTGTTATTCAGGCCATATAACAAAAATGTCTCAGATGTCTTTCATGCTGTGTTTCAGGTTTTGTGCATAGTACATGACATGGAAGGGCAGGGCAAAATGTGCCTGATATATTTCATTCTGAGCCAGCTAACAGCATAGATTGTTTACAAAGAGTCAGAGGGAAAACCTTTAGCTCAGTTGGGTCTTTATAGCTTTGATAAGTAGATGGGCTAATGTAAACCTTCTGTATGTGTTTTAACCTGTTATCAGTGGTTCCTTCCCCTTCCTGTTTGTTCAAATCCTGGTGGTGTTAACACATTACACCACTGGAGGACATGTTCCAAAGTTAAAGATGCCATTGATTTCCTTTGGAGCAGCTCTGCAGCAAGCAGAGTACTGCATACTGAATTGGCTGTGCATACTTTTAGAAAATGTGGGTCTAAATTACAGACTGATTAGCTTGGGCATATCACTTACTGGTCATTGCAGAGCTGTGACAGTCATTGACTTTCTTGATTTACATTGAGTTCTTGAGTTTGCTGAACCACAGACTGTATTGGAATTATAGCATGGGCTCAGGGTTGCATGGAATTCTGCTGAGAGAGTGTGTATACATTCACACTGTGTACACATTAAGGTAGCTGCATGACATCTGGGCTTCTCAGAGAGAAGACACGAGTTAAAGAATATCAGTAGTGGTTTACAATGCTATCGCTCTATGTGGAGTGTTACCTTCCTTCCTGGCACCTGTTTTTGTGGTGTCCCCTGGTTTGCTTCCATACAAACTCAGCGTGCTTAATTTTAAATTCTCATCAGAGGCAATAACTAGTGCCTGAAAATTGAAGCAACTGAAACTTTAAGGGTTACATTCAGACAGCAGCGGTCCTACAGTTAAAGTAGGAAAGTTACAGGTAGGGTAAGGGTGTGAGAGGAGGAGGAGAGAGATTTCAGTTCAGGTATAATGATGTGTACTAGGGTAAAACCTTCTCCGTAGAGTTCAATAACCTTTATGCTTCTACATATGTTACTTTAGCATTGTTTTAACAGGGCTGTTAGACACAAAACGAAGGAAGAAGAATGTTAAAAATATGTTAAAACTTAAAGCCATACCGTCAGCCACATTAGGTGTAAGCTAAAGGGTGGGGAAAGAAGTACATCTGAACTTTGGTAAGCCGGTAACCACTCAAACAGCTGGGAGGTGCAAGCCCTGCTGTTACAGCCCTGCATTACCTCAGCTGCATGCTACTGGAGAGAGCAGCTCTGCCGAGAACTGTGGCACTGTACCTTGCTCACAACAGAGGAAGAGCCTCACAGCTATATGCGCCCTGGTGACTTACAAGCAGGTAGAGACAGGTTTTATAGCTGTAGGAGCTAAAGCACTTTCATTCCAGGTCTGCTTTCCCAATATGACTCTCATAAGCAGTGTTTTTTGGCATCATAATTACATTAAGACAAAAGTGAATTGAAGAAACTGCAGATGACAAATGTAGATATATTAAGTCATAGATCTGTCACTGGAAAACAAAGACAGAATTGGAATTGGCAAACTAAACATCTCTGAGGACCTGGGCTCTAATCCAGGACAAGTTGGGAACATTTTTCAAAGTGTGTGCTAGTGTCTTGCCTGTAGCTAGTTGCAGTTACTGGAATCTTGTATGCTTTTTGAATTTCTTTAAAACACCCCCCACTATTATTATAAACAAATTACTTTAATGCTAGTGATATACCCAAAATTACATTAATGCCTTTCCTTTAATTCTTTCCATATGGGAGCTTTAATAGATTGTGTTACAGAAAAGTTGTTTTGATGCTGAAACTTCTTCTGTGCAGCTTCTGGAAAAAGGATCCTACAGTTGTCTGATGATGAGCCTGATGTGAAGAAAGCCTTTTCACAGAAATCTTGTTCCTACAAAATGAACGAGGCAGCAGAAAGAGCCTTGCCTACATAAGCAAGTAGCACAATGCAAGGGGAATGGATTTGTGGGATGAAATGGCTGGTGTTGAGGACAGTGTTCACACTGTATATATTTCCGGGGAACTGACTTCAGACCAGCTCTAGTCCAAGGGGTGATGACCTGGTACACTGCCAGTTGTACAGGAACTGTGTATGCTTCAGGGCTTGTCAGAAGGGTGGTAGGAGGCTTGCTGGCTTGGGCAGCGATGGTGTTGCCCCCAGACCAGTTTAGCCACCTGAAGTTCTTGGTTGGTGCCTGGCCAGATTTTTTATAGTGTGTGTTGAGCTTCATGCAGCTGTTAATTCATGAACTGTTTTTTCTGGATAAGCTTAAGCTTATTGAGTGTGTCTGCAAGAGCTGCAGTTGCAGCTTTGGTTATGCTGTAAACATAAAATCATTTCAGTTGAGATTTCTGGCTGGGTGTGGTGTTTTTCATTAGTCGTTAATCCCTCTGTCCTCATTGATTGTTGCTGAGGTAATGTGCTTTCATGAGAGTTAACAGGTGGTTGGTGTGTTAATCTTTTCTGTTTAGATTTGAGTTTGGTAATCCACCTCCTAGATGTCTTGCCTGTCTAAGGCTGTGATTTCTGTCTGCCTTAATTTTTTTGAATAGGAACTTTCTTCCTACGTGCAGTTACTCCTTGGCAGCTTCTTCCCTATGTTTAGGTATAGTTGCTTCTAAACAGATTTGCCTGTCTCCTAGGAGACAAAGCAATACCATTGCGTATTATTTTAATCCTTAAAGATGTTATACATACATAAATAACAATGGAAAAAATACCTGATCTTCCCTATACTTTAGGAGGTGTGGACAAGTAGAATGGCTTAGCCTGTTTTCCTGTCTGATGGTACTGCTAACAGATGCCTCCTGCAGTTTGGTATTGATAACTGTGCAATGTCTGTACTTGTTCAGATAGCTTAATAGGCTGTATCTGGATGCTGCTTAAATACACCTGTGGGCAAAAGACATTCCCATGACAATAGATGTTTGTTTACTCTAAATATAAAGCCAGGTCCCAAGGTTTAAGGACTCCACTGAAGCCATGGAGTTTTAGTGCATGTGCGTAGGAGACATTTGGTCTTCATGGATTAATGATACTTATGTACCAGAAACCTTCAGAAGAAGCTTATTGAATTTGGTTTTGATATTATGGAGTATATATTGACAGAAGTTGTACTTAAAAATGTATAGCTGTATTCGTTTCCTTTGGTGTTAGGACAATTATAACTCTTCTCTTCCTGCAAGATTTTAATAAGCATAAACAAACACATTTCTTAAGGATCCAAATAATATAAATAAAAGTGTGGGGAATTAACTTTCAAGGCTTTTTCGTAGAGTCATAGCACTTAAAATAATGCTTGTGACCACATTCGCAGGTGATGTGGTAGAAGGCCTTCTGAAGTCTCCGGGAGGTGTCCTACACATTGCCGATCACTTCAGTGCAGCTTCTGGGTGTTTGGAGTCGTAGCACAGCACTACACAACTAAGCACTAAAGGACTTGGGGAGCTTTTATAATCAGACTTTATCAAAACTATCATTGTCCATTTTGCTGTATTGTACTCATCATGCATTGCTCGAGTGCTCTTACCCAGCGGCGATTATCCTTTAAGTGTTTTTATGTGGATGTGCAGACATAAAATGTAAGCCCATCTAAAATGTCACGAGGCAAAATCGGTGTTGGATGTAGATAACACAGCTGAGTCAAGCCTGCATTACTTGGCTTTTGGTTACACATAGGTGTAACACTGGTGGTTTTGATGCTTTGTTGAATCTGGCTGAAGTTGTCAAAAGAAATCAAGTTCTGTTTTTCCTCTTCGCTTCCCTGGCCTGCGCCATTAGTGACTAAAGGGTGGCTTTGCAGAGTCCGGTCTCAATGGCTGCAGGCCCAGTTTGCTGAGAGTGCCTATAAACAAAAATAAAAATCTGTCTCACTTTGCAAAATGGTGAGCTGTCTAAAGCTCTCTAAAGCTGGAATCCAGGTTTGGTGCTCATGAGCACCTGTGTAAATCCATTGTATTTGGTGCGGTTCAGTAAGTGTGTCTTTTCTCAGTGAGGTCTTTCTCAGATGTTCTTGTTTCCTTTCAGCAAGTACAGTTGTACTGGGTGCCAGTGGCCTGGTGCTGGCAGTGGGGGGCTGCAAAGGTGTCCTCTGTGAGGAGGGTCCAGGGGGACCCTGTGCCAGACTCCAGTGGACCCGCTGCAGGGCACAGCTGAGCCCCTCAGCCAAGATGGTGCCGCCTTGGGGAAAGTGTATTTGAGAAAGGACAAAATGCTGGATGGCAGTGAGGGATGTAGAGAGAAAAAGGTGTGCGGAACAGCCTTGTGAACAGCAAGGTGAGAGAAGGAGGAGGGAGAGAAGGTGCTTCTGGCACTGGAGCAGAGATTGCCCTGGAGGAGACCACACTGGAGCAGATACCCACCCTGAAGCCTGTGGAAGGCCCCCCGTGCTGGAGGAGGTGGATATTTGCTGAAGGAAGCTGCAGTCCATGGAGAGCTGATGCCAGAGCAGGTTTATCCTGAAGGACTGCAGCATGTGGAGGGGATCCATGCTGGAGCAGTTTGTGAAGGACTGCGCCCTGTGGGAAGGACCCATGCTGGAGCAGAGGAAAAGTGTGAGGAGGAGGGAGTGGCAGAGAGGAGCTCTTGCTGTCTGACTCCATCCTCCGTTCCCCATCCCTCTGTGCTTGGTAGGGGAAGAGGTAGAGGAGTTGGGAATGAAGGATTGAAGTTGAGCTTGGGAAAAGGGGAGGGGGGAGAGGTGGCTTTAAGTAGTCTTTGTTTCTCACTAGCCAGCTCTATTTTAATTGGCAATAAGTGAAATTAATTTTCCTCAAGTTGAGCCTGTTTTGCCCATGATGGTAATTGGTAAGGAATCTCCCTGTCTTTATCTTGACCCCCAAGCTTTTCCAGCTTATTTTCTGCCCTGTCCTGTTGAGGAAGGGGAGTGAGAGTGGCTGGATGGGTGGCTGGCAGCAGGTCAAGGCCACCACAGTCCTTAATTCATGTATATAATGCATTTAAAAAACTTTCTAAAAGGAAATTGTCTGAAAAATGCTTGTTATAGGTGTTTAGGTAGATGTAGCTCCATGCACTTTTAGCATCTGGAACTCCTCTCAGTTTGCAAGTGAATTTTTTTTCTTTCCTGAGCACAGCTCTATAAGCGCATGCTGGGTTTACAGTTAAGTGCTTTTAACACTGGGAACATCACTTTTGGTAACTGATGCTGGGCTCTTGGCTTCTCAGCTATAAGCTCACTTTTTCTCTGGATGTGCCTGGTGGTCTTGCCATCTAACAATACCTAGAAATTAATTTAAACTCATACTAATGTCTGCAAACCTTATGAACAGTAGAGGTGAACTGGGGCATTGACTTGTCTGCCAAGCTGCTGAAGTGGCTGTTGATGTTGGTTTCCAAAGGAACCCAGCTCTTCCATCAGAATATGGAGTGGGTCCATATGTGTTTGGTTATTTGCAGTCATGTCACTGCTCCTTTGGGGAAAAGCTGTGCATGATTTCTTTATGCAGCACTGTTTTTAGAAGGTCACTTATGTTATGTATAAAAAGCTTTTCTAGCTTTTTTTTCCCCCGAAATCCCTGAATGTGTATCGGGAGCTGGGTACTGCTGCTGCTGAGGTCTGTAGAGCTGAACATAAGTGGGTTCAGGTGTGGAGCTTTAACAGCTATCCCTGTAGCACTACAGGGTATGTATATTTGTCAGTTGCCACCTCATAAGAAGAAAAATCTGTCCTTTGAAAACTGTTAAGTCTAAGTAGTAACATTTGTACTGATTCCGTAATGCAAAAAGTTACATTTGAACTGTGTGTGTCTCCAAAGTGAGTGTACTGAGTGGAAAGGTAAGATTGATTTTATTTAAGGAGAAGATAAAATAAGTCTATGGATAAGATGGAATACTTAAATTAAAAGAGAGCTTGAAAGAATTGGATTATCTGACATGACTTACTCTCCCAGTTACTACTGGAGCCTCACTGCTGCCTGTTTGTTCATCTAGGTAGAGACATAACTACTTCTTCTACTACGAGGGGAGAAGATTAGGTTAGTAAATGGAGTCAGTTGAGAAGTCTTTAAAAATCAAATCACTACTTACAGTGTACCCTTTTATTTCAACAAATATTTTTGTAAAAATATGTGGAATTTGTCAAAGGTGGATGTTAGAAATATCTTAAGAGTAGGAGTATGTGGCAGGGGAATGTAGTGTTAATTACAACTTTTTATAGTACTTTCAGTTTTATGAAGAAAGATTGTCATGAAAAAGCCTTTAATAAGGTAAAAGTTGAAGGTTTGTCTGTTCTGAGGCTGGATTCACTGGTCTTCTAATTGCCAAGGTTTTAAAACCTTTTGTTCATCTTAAGTCAACCAGTCTTTTTAATGAATAGCTGTGCATGAATTTAGGATTTGAGTTGCATGGGGGCTGGAATCATGCTGTTGTTTTCTGTGGAAGATTAAAAATTTTAGGACTAATTGGATTAAGGTATTTTTCCCCCCAACAGGTGTGCTCTCGAAAAGGCACAAGAAACCCATTACTTTTTCCATTGTTCTGTTGATTATAAAATGAGCTGTCTGCACAAGGGCAGGAGCAGGTTTGAAAGAACCTGCACTGGTGAGCTAAGGGACCCACAGTGCGGGACTGGTGTTGAGGTTATTTGTGGCGGTGTGCAGCACGCTGGCCGGAGGAAGTCCAGTTTGATGGCTGGAGTCCATGTTCATGTGGCATGATGAATATATGCGGCCATGCACCTGGAGTTGTGATTTGCTACCTTCATTTTGTTACTCTGCATGTGCCTGGCTTCAGCCTTGAGCGCTTACTAGCGTGGCTGATTTATCATCTGTGTTATGGCCGTGGTATAGGTTTAAGACTGTACAGAATTGGTTTTGTAGAGATGGCTTTTTTTTTGCCCTGTATTTTTAGTTTATTTTCCCCAAACTAGTTGTTGCTACTTTTCTCTTCTATGGGTGGTGGTTCTTGCCTTAGTTCAGATGCCAGTCATGTTGCTTTAGAAGAATCATCTAAGGTCTTTTCTAAGCAGTAAAATTCTTGTAATGAGGCTTCTGCTCCAGAGGTGTGTGTTCAGTTAGATGCTAAAGTTGGATGTCTTTCTTTAAAAGATACTGTACAGGTGAAGAGTTTTTGCACATGAAGACGTAGCCTGACTACTTAAAACAGAGAGGGAAAAGAATAGTTGGCTTATTTGCATTGGTATAGTTTAATGATTTCCATGGAACACTGCTACTTTATCTGGAATTTCAGCAGCAAGTTCTTGCATACATACCCATAAAATAGATCTTTGAGCAGAAGAAATGCTGGAGCTAGCAGACGTTTTGCTTCCAAACTGGTTAAAGCTATGTGTCTGTGGGTGTGTATCAGCAACCTGAAAAGAACGAATTGTGGGAGTCTGAAGAGGGTTGTGTGTTCTGCTTAGTTTGGGGATTTGGGTTTGGCTTTTTTTGTGTTAATTTTTGGAAACATCTTGTGCACTGTGTAGTTTCCAGGACATAGATCAGCATAACACGTCTGTATTAGCCATTTAATCTGCTACAGAGCTGCCATGCATACAAGTCTTTTCATAGTGGCGTTACACTTCTAGGGAGACCTTGTTCATTCTCCTTTAGTCTCACAGTCTGGATCAAAATACTTTCTCCTTTCTGTCTAGCAGTGGTTTTGTGGTATGTAGACCATGGAGAAATGCATTAATTATCTGTATTCACTGTGCTACAAGGGGATGATGGATCTTGAATGCAAGTCAGTCAAGTTTTAGTACTTGGTAACAATACAGATATTAAAATCTATGCTGCTGGGTTTTTTACCTCTGACAAGTTATGCTTTCATTGAAAATAGGGCATAGGTGAGCATAGGAAACTACTGATCAAAATCTGCTGACAGCTGATAACTATTTTTCATCAGTTAATGCAGTTAAGGAGGGCTCCTGAGGAAAGGTCAGCTGATACTAATGTCTAAATGCAACATGCAAATTTTTTAGTGTACGACATGGTGTAACAGTCTTATTACTGTAAGGATATTGTGTTCTTGGGAGTAAGAATGACATATGGTAAAAAAGCATGTGCACTACAAGTCCTCTGTATGAACGGTATTATGCTGACCCTAAATAGCTGTGTTGGTGGGCTGCTCCTCAAGAACCTACTGAAGTAACCTTTGCTACTGCTGAGTACCAGTTATTTTGGGTTTCTGTTACTTGAAGATTACTTGTCACTGTTATTTGACTGGAAGGGTTAAAAAGAGAAGAGGGAAAAATCCACCCATTTTATGTGACCTAACTTCAGGAATTCCCAGAATCCTGTTGCAAAGATTGTTGTCGGGACATCCGTGCAGTGGCCTCAAGACTGTCACAAGAGAGGGAAAGTAGTTTTCACAATTACATCTGTTCAAGCTGTTTCTAGTTAAGGAAAAACTATGGTTGTTTGGGACATTGGGCATCTGTTAAACCAACAGCTGAACTGAAGATTTTTCCAGGATTTTGTATTGCAAAGAGAATACCTGTAAAAGAAGGGGGGGGGGGGGGGGGAGGAGGAGGGGGAAGGCAGCATACAAAACTTCTGAGTTCTCAGCTTGATTATCTTACAAAATTTAGTCTCACCATTTGAGAAGGTGTATTGATGCCCACTAACTGACTTTGAGCTTTTGCTTTTCTTCTTTGTATGTCTGTTCTTTGCCTGCCCAAATACATTTGTTGTTTTCTTTTTTAGTTGTCTTTATTCAATATCCTCAGATTAAGACTTGTCCAGTATGTATGTCACTTGAGGTTTAGGATGGTGGTACTTGTCTCCCTATAGGCACACTGAAGGGGAGTGTACAGCTGTGTGTGGAATACATATTTCGGCATCGCTGTTTATCTAACAAAAGGTAAGCGTGCAAACTTCACAGTGGGGCCAAACTGCTATTTGTGCAAACTGCTGCTGTCTCTCCTACACCTAGTGTTAGCCTCTTTCCATAAAGCACTTAGTGATGCACCTAGGCAGATGGAACAGCTTCATATATGTTCATATGCATGGCTGGCTACTGGAACAGTGTTATTCCTGGAATAAAACTCTCTTATCTGTTTGCTTCTGGTGAAATATGCAAAGTTGTCTCTTGCCTCACCACAGGCGAGAATTCTTAAAACGAATGAACATTTGAAGTTAAAAAGCCTTGGGACAGGTTCCTACCCTATCATTACCTAAGAGAGAACCAAGCCAAATTGCAGCATTGTGGATTTGTCTCAATAATCAGGCCACTTTATCTGAGACATCGTGGTTCACATTGTCTACTCCTTGGTGAGATACTGATTGACAAGAAAATTAAAGGTGGCCCTATGTTTCCAGGGTGGACAGGGTAGCTGGATTCAGAAAAGTGAAAGAAAAAGGAATTTCTTTAATCTCTCCTATTTTTCAACAAACCTGTAGTGAATGCTGCTTAGAAATTCAAGTTCAGTTTTGGAGGACTTACGAATGCATGTGAAAATCCTGGAGCTTGCAAACATGATTGATCAATGCATAGCATCCCACCCTCTCATTTTAAGATTTTGCCTTGTGTATCTTGGTAGACAGAACCACTCTAGTAGAGCCACTCCTGTGCAGAGGAAGTTGAACTATGGACAGCATGTTGTTAGCTGCCCTAATTTTGGTGAGGATAGAGTTAATTTTTTTCCCAGTGGGTTTTTTCCTAGTGCTGTGTTTTGTATTTAGTATGTGAAGAATGCTGATAACACACTAATGTTTTAGTTGTTGCTAAGCAGTGTTTGTACTAAGTCAAGTACTCTTCAGCTTCCCTTGCTCTGCCAGGTGCAGAAGAAGCTGGGAGGGGGCACAGCCAGGACAGCTGACCCCAACTGGCCACGGGGCTATTCCAGACCATATGACATCATCCCTAGCATATAAACTGAGGGGAATTGGCAGTGGGGCAGCAATTGCCATTCAGGGATGGGCTGGGCATTGGTCAGCAGGTGGTGAGCAGTTGCATCACTTGCTTTTTTCCCCTGGCTTTTGTTTTTCTCTCTGTCTTGTTTTTATTTTAATTACAATTTGTTATTATTATTATTACTATTGTCGTTACTATATTTCAATTATTAAACTGTTTTTCTCTCAATCCACAAGTTTTCTTACTTTTGCTTTTCCAATTCTCTCCCCCATCCCACTGGTGGCAAAGTAAGTGAGCAGCTGTGTTGTGCTTGGTTGCTGGATGTGGCTAAACCATGACAGTAGTGTACCACCTGACAGTAATGGTGATGGCCCAGCATGTCCATGCTGTGACCATTAAGTATAGCCTTAGAGGTGATAAATTCTCTACTGGATATTCAATTTCCCTGCATGTGTGTGTTGGAGAGGTGTGCGATAAACTTGTAGGAACCCAGGCCTGCTTCCCACTGACCTCCAGGAGAGCTTTCCAAATGAAGGCAGAAAATATATTACATGTAGCCTCCTATTGATGATGTTCATCACAGCCTGCTGCAGATACAGATGTAGATTTCTGCTCACTTTCCGGGCTTCTAGCTGATTAGAGGTGCCATGGTCAGAAACTCCATTCACACTTTGTAACATTGAAGTTGAGATGCAGGGATTTCAGGTCTGGATGGGACCATCTTGACTGCATGCTTTAGATCAGGTACAGACAGATATGCAAGTACAGGCATTAGGTTGGTATTGAATCATTGAAGGAGGTAAGGGTTTTAAACTGGAAGATTGTAAATGTGCATAGACGTAGCTGCTGAAAAGACTTGGTCCCATATGGCCCTATAAAGCAATTTAAGCTGAAAAGATTTTAAAGCCATAATTACTTTCCTTTTATACTGGGGGAGAGGAGGGTCAAGAAAGCATGGTTAGAAGCCAATAATCTGGATTTTTCTAGACAAATGTTAGCAAAATAACTTCTTTAATATTTGTCTAGCTTAATTGGAATGTCATAGAAAATTGTATGATTTGCTATTTTTAGTTTTTCATGTCTGTTTTGATGACACACTACCATAGAATGCTATTAAATATTCTAAGCCATTGTACTTGTTGTCATATTGCATCTGCCTACGAGGAATTTGTTTGATCATTAAGCCACTGGGGGGGGAAAGATACAGCTTTGTGCACTTTTTTTTTGAAGTAAATAATTCTGAAGTTGAAGTGTTTCGAAGTATGCTGCTAGTGGCAGGCTTCTCAAACATAGCAGTGACAGCATTAAAATATTCTTCTTTTAAAGCCCTAAGAGCAGGAATCAGCAAGACTTCAGTCTTGCACCTTAATTATCTGTTTAAACCTTGAATTTCCACAAATGCAAGAAACTCAGCATTTTTTGGCTTTTTTTTCCCCTTTCAATGTTACACTGTTGCATATTATATTGCTATAAAGTTAAAACTTGATGAAAAGGTTGCTACATACTTCACTTGAGGATAAGTTGCTGGGAAAAGATGTGTATTTTTGAGTAGGTTTTGGGCACTGAGGAATGGTTTGGTCCAGAGCCTACAGTATATGTGGAATAATCCTGCAGGCAATATAACCAAATGGAAGTTAACTGGATTGCCTGTATGATGGATTACACTATATGAACAAAGGCAGGAGGTCTGGAGTTCATGTTAACAGCAAGTATTTAAACTACATTTTTAAGATGTGCAAATTTTGAGCTGCAACACTTGAAAACTGGCTTCTTTTGATCTGACAAGTTGAAGTTCATGCTTTGTTGGTCTCTCTGCAGTAGCACGTGACATCAGAAATGTCATGACCACTTTGTTAACACATTTATCTTCTTCAGTTAGAAAAAAACATGGATAATTCTAGTGGTGCAGCCACACAAATGAGCTCCCCTTCTTGCTGATTAATGTCAAAAGGTAAATCAGTTGTCCTGTTTCTCTCTGCATTGTATATGAACTCTTAAGGATTTGTTAGCTATTATAGTGTTAGAATTAATGATTAAATATGCAGTGCACATATGCCTGATATTTGATGTTAGGGAACACTTGGTTTATGTTTTGTATAAAACAAAGCCAAATCCACAAACAGAAAGCTGTGTGTATTCAAAGTTAGATTAGGAGATTGTTTCCCTGGTGTTGAAGTAGCATGTGGATATAAGTTGTGATTTTTTTTTTTTTTTTTTTGATGATGACTTGTTATTGTTCATTATGTGCATTTGTCATTCTAATGATGGGAGGCTTAAGAGGGGAGAGAAGACAATTTAAAAAGCAACACTACTGTTAAGAAAGAAACTTAGTGAGACTTCAGTATGTTAAGGCTGAGTATCCAGGAACAAGCAGAAGAAACATCAAAACACCCAAATTTTTGTAAAGCAATGGAGCTTAGTCAACTTAGTGACTCCTAATTAGTTTAACCTGCACTATTCCACAGACATCTCCATGCTTCACTGGCCCGGTTGCTGCTCCAAAGCAGTTGAATGTTCTATGCATCTTTCTGTAACCTGTTCATGAATGTACTGAAATCTTAACCATTTAATTTTTAAGCAAGCTGCAGCTCTACCTTAACAAGGATAGAGCTGTTTTAAATTCAGACATTTGAATACCCTAAAAAATTAATGATTCCAAATATAGTAGAGAAAGCTCTCACTTTCTAATCTAGCAGTATCTAGGAACAGGAGACTTTATTTAGAACTATATCCTTTTGACCACTAACTAGGAGAAAATATGGTCACAACACAGAAATAGAGAAAATTATTGTGATTGCTTATACATTATGCTGCAAGGCAACATTGGATCAGAAACCTTACAGAAAGACATCAAGCATAAAATGCCCAGGTAATACATAACATAGCTTTTCACTTACAGAATTGTGTATTATAAATAACATAAAGATGAATGCTAGTGTCCTGGTTTCTGCTGGGGTAGAGTTAATTTTCTTCCTAGTAGCTGGCACAGCGCTGTGGTTTGGATTTAGTACGAGAATAAAGCTGATCACACCCTGATGGTTTAGCTGTTGCTGAGCAGGGCTTACACCAGTCAAGGACTTTTCAGCTTCCCCTGCTCTGCCAGGGGCTCAAGGAGCTGGGAGGGGACACAGCCAGGACAGCTGACCCCAACTGGCCAAGGGGCTATTCCAGACCATATGGCGTCATGCTCAGCATATAAACTAGGGGGAGCTAGCAGGGACGGGATGGGCATCAGTCAGTGGGTGGTGAGCAGTTGCATTGGGCATCACTTGTTCCGTAGATTCTTGTATCATTATTATTATTTTCTTTTCCTCTGCTGTTCTATTAATCTGTCTTTATCTCAACCCATGGGTTTTACTATTTTTTTTTTCCAGTTCTCTCCCCCATCCCACCGAGGACAGGGAAGGGGAAGCGAGTGGCTGCGAGGTGTTTAGTTGCCAGCTGGGGTTAAACCACAACAGCTAGTCAAATAATTTACTCAGAACCCTTTTTGAGGGCCATGTAAGGGTTTAGTTTGTGGATTGGTTATTCGTCTTCCAATTTTTGAAGAATCACGTGTAACAAGATAGTAGCAGAAAGCAAAATTTTTACAGAAGGTTTTGATCTGCACTGTCTGCTGCAGATCTGGAGCGTAAATGGAAAAAAAGCTCTTTGAGACCTCTTGGCTTTAAATTTATGTAGTCCAACTTGATTTGACTCCCACCCTCCCCCCAAATGAATTTATAACAGCAGATGTTTAGCCTGGGTCTTCATAATTGAGCTGTATTGTCCCATATACCTTGTGAGTGGTTATTTTAGTAAATATATATTGGCACTGGATTACAGCACTAATGAAACTCTTTGTCACATAGCTTGTTTTACTTCTACTTTTTTTTTAAAAAATGAGTTCTTATGTTGTGAAATATTTCAGTATAAATTACTATTTTTACTATAATTTTTACAGGGCTTGCAGTCTCATATATATTGAATTCTGCATTAAAGACACCACTTTTGGAATAGCGTATCAAAGTTGCTCTTCAGATACTTCTAGGATATTCCATTAACACACTTGCATGAGTTGTTAATTATGGATATCTGAATCTCTTGGCATAATACTCATGTGGTTTGCACTGCTGCTTACGTCAATTATAATTTGCTGTACATGTTCCATACAGACTGTCTCAGGTGTTATTCAACACCTGAAGCCGTTCCCTTAGTGTGTATCTTGCTCCTGAACTTTGTTTTTGTTCTGTACCGTTCCTCAGACTGCTTCAGATGCTTGTTCCTGACAGCACGTAACCATCCATCTCATCCTCCCTTGTTTTCAGTGAGGAGGTGGGAAGAGGTGAGCAAGTCCGGTGGAGCCAGTAGATGTTTCCACTTTTCATCTGTGTGGTTGTGCTTGGGATTACACCGGTTGAATGGAATGTTCTTCTTCTCTCATGGAAAGACATTGCTCTTGGAAGCAAGCCTGAAGCTGATTGGTGCACGTAATTTCTTGTCATAATGCTAAACCATAAATGACTTTATGAATGAGTTTATGAATGTGTCTTCCTGTCTGTATGTATCTTTTTCCAAATGAGTTCATACTAGTACCAAAATACAGTATGGGGTTTCTGTTATATATTTTAGTCCTTTTTAAAAGATAGTACTTTAAGTACTTTCTGTCTTGGTAATGAACGCTAGAAATAGTATTGGTATGCATTAGATAAACGTTCATCACTGTCCACTTTCAGTCACTCCATCTTGTTTATAGAATCGGAGATCAGAAAAAAAAACTATTCCTGTGTCTGAGGATAGCATTGTCATATTTTGGGGAAAATAATTATTGTAGTGACAGGTCGGACGCAGAAATTCATCTGCTGCATTGCACTAAGGAGGTCCAGTTGTCACGAGGTTCTAACTCGCTCTCTGAGGTGGTATTGCAAACTTATTACTTAAGTAGAAAGTTGGGCTTGTGCTTTTTGAGATGAAAGAAAGTGATCCCTCTGTTTATTTAATCATCTTTAATAATAATAATAACTCACTGCTCAGACCAGAAAACAGCAGATGATGTACATTGTAACACCTGATTATTGAATTGTCATAAGATTGAAGCTCTGTTTAGATCAACAGTCCTGCTGTCTTGCATTCAAAAAATCCAAACGTATAGTCATTGGGATTAATGAAAGAATAAACATATAAAAAGACTCATTTTGCTGGCAGGGATAATCAGAGAGAAAATCAAGTGGCATTTGCATCTCTGTTGCCTCCAACTAAGACATTTGACAGTGTGGTCAAGTGATTTAAAGATTTCTTAACTACAAAATTTACACACACACACAAAAGCACACCCAACCTTGGAAATGTTGAAATAGGAAGTTTTTGGTTGGCTGACTTTTCTGGAAGATGCCCTCTGTAAGGAGCGTGTATTATGAGCTTGTGCAGTTCCAGTTAGGAACATTGATACTGAATTTTGAACATCCATAATGAAAGGAGTGCTGCAGTAATTACTCACTGAATTGGAGTAGACTAAATGAAAAAGGAATAACACTAACTTCTAGCTATTATTTTGTGTAGACCCTGTTGCACTGATGAAGGCTCCATGTTCTGTTCCGGAGTCTTTTCCCAAACTGATCTTCTGTTGAGAAATGAAGCAGAGGTGTTTGCAGCAGCAGCCTCTTAATAATACTGTTAATTAATATTTTTTTTTTTCTGATTTAGGAGAGAATCTCTTCTTCTAAAAAGCATCCGATGTACCTCTGCCCATGCAGTAGCTGACCACTGTGGTTGTGTATGGTAGGGTTGTGACAGGACTGGTTCTGCATTGCTTTGCTTTGCTGGATTCAGACAGGAGACTGATACCCTGGGTGTTCTGGTTGGTCCGCAGGGCCGTTTCCTTGCGCTTGGAGAAGGGGCTGTAACTGTTTCTCTGTGTGTTAGTTGCTGTTGTGCATGCAATATCCAGCTGAGTGTTCACTGAGCCAGAGAGAGAGGGACTTCACATAATCTGATATTCTGAAGCATTTTGTGCAAGTCTTGTAGGCCTTTAAATATGAAGTTCAATCTTTGCTTTTAACATGTAAACTATCAACTTAAATTATTCAGTGACTGGAAGCTTCTTGAAAAGATTGGACAGCCCAGCAGGGCTGAGGTCATGGTTTTTGAGATGAGTTTCTCTGCCACTAGAAGGGGAGCAGTCTTTGATCAAACTGCAAGTGAGAAATGCCATGGGGGCATTTTCTGATAATGCAAAGGACAGAGAAATCCTCCTTCTGAAGAACCAGTGTAATTTGTGGCTGCAAGGGTGCGGTGTCAGGTTGGAGCACAGAGCAATGTGGTCACTGCAGCAGGACTGAAGGCTGTGAATCCCTGCTTTCTGATGCTGTCGCTATGGCTTCGTCATGCTATTTCCAGGTAGTAAACACTCAGAAGCTGTATCCCCAAATCTGCAGTGACTCAGAGCTGAGGTTTGTAAACTACTAATTCTGTAGTTTACCTCTATCAATACATGTGCTTGGATTAACTTTACTTTTTAAAAATTTTCTACGTGCATAGAAAACCTCCATCTCCCCACCTTTGGTCACATGCAGAGGCTTACGAACGCTTCTGCTAAGCTTTTTTACCATGTTGGAATATGGTTGCTCAGTACTAAATAATTGAGGTTGCTCAAAAGGTTTCTCCTATATAATCTGCTAATGCCTTGTTTTGCAGGTAATTTGTATTTTATAAAAAAAACCCTCAACCCTGAGTAACATTCATAAATATATTCCTTCTAGCAAGCTGAACTGATCTGTGAACATGTCTCATACCTCTTGCACAACTGAATTGTGCATGTGGCTTATATATAAAATTAACAGGCAGAATTGTTTCACCTCAGGAGTAATTATTTTTTCTGATAATAATTACGGTGCAGGACTAAACATACTACCATGCGATGCTTTAATCATGTACTGCAGCTCTTACCTAGGCACCTGTAACTTCTGGTAACATTGGAAATATTGAGTAACTTGGGAAAGGCCAAATAAACTTCTGTTTTTAAATTCTTTATTTAAAAAGCTGAATGAAGTGTAGGATCTTGTAAACTTTCAGGCATGTTTAGGACTTTCTTACACAATTCAATTCAGTTATCTTCCTTTTTAATCAATTCAGTTATCTTCCTTTTTAATCAAATGTTCTGCTTTTAGGCTGAGGGGATGAGATCAAGGGATTGTACCAGAATAGAACTGTAATCTAGTGATAAAACCTCGTCGGCATTGTGAATGAAATGGAACTTTTCTGGACCCACTTCATACTGTACCTGATTTCTTGTCTCTAACTCTTAATAATTTTTCTGAAGGCATTCATGGGTAGAACAAGCTGTTGATTTAATATAACTCTTGGAAGAAAATAATCTTTCTTACTTAATTCCAAGAATTAAGCTAAGGCTGCAGGGGAGAGTAATTGGCAATTATTGTTACTGCCATCATGGGGTTTCTGGTGCTGTCACTTACTTCATTTAGACAAATTAAAACCATGTCAGGAAATCAAGCATCCAGTTCAGTTGTGTCTATCTCTTCCTTCTGTGAAAAAATCCATGTAGGAACAAGCCTGATGGAGCTGTTCAGAATATTGGTCTCTGGACGCCCATTTGGTCATCCACCTGTTGCTGCAGACAGCCTGTATAAGCAGTCTCCAATTAGCTTCCCTAGCCCATCATCAAGATTGGAGGAGACTAAATTTTGTGAACTAGCTTTTCAAATTTTCAGTTAAGTAGATTGTATACAAAATCTAAGTCTCAATTGTAGAGATGTTGTATATGAAGTTTCTCGAGGTAGTAAAAGCTGCTGCTTTATGCTGAGCATGAGTAAACTTTATTCAGAGCATTCAGGGCAGTTGATGTATCATCTACAGGACCTAATTAAAACCCCCCAATCTACTGTGATTTAAGGTTATTCTTCCCTTCACCACATTGTGCTGAAGAAGTTGCATTTGTAAAATGAGTATGACTTTTGGTTCGTTCTTGCTAGGCAGTGTTTGCCTAGTGCGTGGGAGATGGGGAATGGGAGAAAGAAGAGATACTTTGCTGCAATGTGATGCTCTCCTGTCGTGCTTGAGGTGGAATAAGACCAGAGATAATGATCCGTGTTACCAGTGAAAATTATTTTCTAGCATTGAAGAGAAAATAAGCCCTGAAAATGTTTGCGTTTTCCCTTTTCAATGAATTCTGGCTTGCTGCTAATGAAATTAAAAATATTTTGATTCCACCTCTTGGATAGGCTTCTTAAAGAAGGCGTGAAGAATTAAGTTTGTAGTAATTTCTTTTAATCTATCCATTGCTTAATGATTCTTTAAACAGATACTACAGATAGTTATGATTAAGCATTTCCCTGGAACTAGAGAATTGATTCTTAAGTTTCTAATGTAGATTTTATTGAAGGTGTCATTCAGAGTAGCTCTTGAAAGCTCAACTACACCTAGAAATTCTGGTCAAATTGTTTTGCTGTCTTTTTCTGTAGTGATAAAATAGTGGTTGCTATAGTAATAAAGATAATTTCTTGATACTGTGAATGTATAAAAGGGCAAGTAGCGAGGCCTGATGTATGTCCGGTGACACTGAAAGGAGAGGCTGTTTTGAATGCCACCACTGGAAATATATAAAACTCTGCAAAATACTCCATGCTCTTTTGTGGACATGTAGATGAGAAAAGGCCATGTTTTCATGAGACACAACTATGTGAATGAAGTATGAATGTGTTACTACTTGTTGGGAGATAAGCCTGGGCTGACCCTGTTAGTCTGTAGCTTCAGGGAGGTAAAACTTAGATTCAGTGACTTAAGTTTGTCTTAAATATTAATACAGGACAGGAAAATGTTGGAGGTGCTTTGACCTTATGTTCCCAGCAGCGCTGTCTCTTGCTATTTTAGTTTGTGTGTTTGGGAAGTGTACATAGTTGGAGAGGAGCACTGCATGACCAATATTAAATTTGGGAAATGGAGGGTGTTTCTATAGGATGACTTCTGTCAGTGGGTGAATTCTAAAGAGCAGTAGTTTGTTCTGTATGAAACTTCTAAAGCTTTTCAGGAGTTCTATGAATTTGAGCTATTGTGTGTTAAATACTTCAGTCTTTGATTTATTTTTATTTTATTTTTAAATAGCAGTCTGCAATAGCAGTCTTTGCTTCGGGTGAGCATGGGCTGTTGGTTCTGAAAGAGTCATCTACTTGTTCAGTTTTTTCTGATGTTCCAGTGCTGTGTTGGTTACAGAAGTGCATGTTAACTTCAGGTATTACTTGGTTACCAGTTGTGTAACATTTGAATTGTTGCTGTGATTTTTCTTTAGTTGTAGCAGATAAAAGATTTGACATGTTTTGGTGTTCAGACAAATAAAACTGAAGGGTTAGTCTGCTCTGGAAGGAATATTAGTAAAACAGTTAACAACAGTCTCTTGTGTATTTAGATGACTTACAATGTATGAAGACTTGGCTGTATCCTCTACTCTTGCCATTTTTATCTTGTGAAAGAACTTTGAGCTAAGGAAGGATTATGTATGGAATAATCGGATAAATCTTGTAAAAAGGGGGGGAAGCTGAACGGACTCTTTCCTGAAACATCTTAACATGGGAGTACAAACACAGGAGTGGAGTGATTTGGAGAGCTGCTTCTGTGTGGGCTCCTGTCTGGTGGGGTGAGTCTGATTTAAGTGCATGCTCTGCTCTGAATGGGGTCTCACCTGTCACCTTCCTCTGCCTTTATTCTTGAGATGAAATTCTGCGTCTGTTAGGCACGGAGCTAGTACTGACAGGTCATTAAAGTTTACACAAGCAGAATGAAGTGGTGAGTGGCCTGCTGGTGTGCAACTCCTGATGTAGTGAAGGTGAGCAGCCTTGCAGGTGTTTCTGGGGGTGTTCTCTTGAGTGGTGAACAAAGAAGGTGATTGTGAGTGAAGAGAGGGGTGCTTTTACTGTGGTGCTAGGTGGGGAAGGGAAGAGACCAAAGCTGAAAAGTGAAAACATAAAACTTATGCTCTAATGGAAAAGGAGAGAAGGAAGGTAAGGGAGGCCCCAAGGCTCTTAAAGTCTAAATGCTGATGAAAACTTTAGTACTGAGAAAAAGAAGCAAAGGCATGCAAATAGTGGCATTTCTATATATTTCCTGTGCTGTCTAAACTGGAGAAGAGTGAGAACTCGCAAAAGAACTTGAAACATATTCTTCAGTACCTGTTTAATTGAAGGAGTAAGGTGAACAAGATTGCTTCCTCCTTCAAATTTGGAATATACCAAGTGAATAGCCTGGTGCCATCCCCCAGGCGATATCACGCCATAGTGATTTGTTGTACATTTGGTTTAGTTACTGTAAGACTATCAGAAAGTTTGGAAATCCTTTACAAGAGACTTGATGATAGGACTTTATTTTGTGTAATTAAGATACTGCTATGGGCAATGGGCATATTTTAATGTTGAGAGCTGTTGAAATGATTCAGTAAAAAAGTAATCCCCCCCCCTGCCCCCGATCAACACTGTCTTCTCTGAGGCTGCTTTTATTTAACAGAGCAATTTTGGAATATCTGTCTTTAGTCTGAACATATTCAGGTGTCTTTAAGCAACTTTTGCTGCATTTTGTGGGCTCCTACAGCTGATTAATTTTTGTTACAGTGTCTTAGTCCATCACTGACCATACATTTTTTTTCCCTCAATGATTGACTGAATAGATTTCTCAAACCATCGTGTTTTAATATAGCTAGCAAAAAATTAGTCCACATTGTAACTTCATATTGAATCAAGCAAGACTGTTTCTGTGATGCAGAATGGGCACAATAGGTGGTCACATCCCGAAATACTGTTCTGTGCATACTGAGCAGCAGTTAAATGTAACCTTTTGAATTTTCAGTAGAGCTAAGTAACTTACAAGAAGTGCTTAGGGTAAATAATGCAGGATACAATCTCTGTAGGAAGATGAAATTACAGGATGATGATTGTGCTCAGTGAAAATATTCATCTGTTTTTTACCTGGAAGGCACAATGCTCATTAAATTACTGGAACTGAAAAAAACATGCAGCATGTATTTAGGGTTTTCTCCATCTATCCCTCAAGGCTTAAGACAAAAGGTACTTGAATGACCAATATATAATCCACACATGATAACAGAGTTTCAGGAGAACACTTGATTGCAATTTTGTAAAACAGTGATTCATGCTAGAAAATTACACACTGATTCATACATGTAGATGTCACTTTTTTGGCTTTAAAGTATATTTATCTATGTACTCCAAAGTATGGTTGCAAGGTTTCCTGGAGTCTTGCAGCTAAAGTGAAAATTGCAAAGACCCCTTTAGAAATACTATCCTACATGAACATTGTAAAGAGCAAAAGTTGTGACTCCCTTCCCATCCCTTCTAAATCTGGGATATGATTGATGGTAGAAATTAGTCTGCATAAACTCCGTTCTTAGTAAAGTGTTAGTGGTGATTATAGCTGAATACAGAGCCATTTCAAAAGCTCAGGTACGTGAGTTTGAAGAATTTGCCCTCAAAAGACATCCTTTTTTTCTGTTCTTCAGAACTCCAGAAATCACACTGTGGATTTCTGAATGGAAAAAGTTGGAGCAGTCTCCTGTGGAGTGGCCATGCTTTCATTATATTTCCCTTCTCTTCCAAATTCAAAGCTCTCCAGCAGAGCGGCTTTTTACTGTCAAACATAATGTGACCTCTGTCTCTCTTGGATTGTAATCCAAAGATATCTGAGGTTTTTCTCCTGTGCAGGAGAATGCCTCTAGTCTGAAAGTCAAATGATGCTTCTCTAATTGAATTGCCAAAGTTCAGTGCGAAGTAGGTGCAGTTTTAGAGCGTGACCTCTTCCTGAGGGCACTGCACTGGCTGTCCTGCCCCTTCCCTCCCCTCCTAGGGTCACGCGCTTTTGTGTTCCCCTGCCTCTGCACAGAGGACCTATAATGGAGATTACAGTGGACAGTGAAACTTGCCATCTTTTCTGGAGCAGGTAAACTGAGAACAGGCTGGTGGGTGAGCCCCTTGAGGTGCTGTGCTTGTGGGAATATATGTTCAGGTGGTTATTTTAAACATGTGGTGGAGATGAAACAGTTCTCTCTTATTATAAATAACATGGGAAAGGGATTTTTGTTCTGACCACTAAGTGTCAAATGGTTGTCTTGCATGCAAATTCTTGAGAAAAGTTTACGACTTTCTGAACTGCCTCATTTATTTAAAAACTTTCAGTTTAACCGGGAGATGGGGTAGTAACAGAAACCCCCGCCTCCAAGACAGAACTGATGGGCCCTTTCAGGAAATCAGTGGTACCTTCTCTGAGGCTGACCCATAGGCATATTCTGTATTTCCTCTTCCTGTCTGACAGCTGAGGCCATCTCCTCAGGACTGCAGCATGGGATCCTTGACTTCTATTTGCATGGCTGCATTTGGCTGACAGTTGCAAGTACTGCTCTGTGGGTTCGCTGGAAAACTTCACATGCACTTTGTCTCAGTGATTCTGCTCCTGAGTGCACTGGTACACATGTGTAGCTGCCCCCTAGCCAAGGCAAAAGTAGTTTGGGCAATCTTTGTAAGACTTAGTGTACAAGAATATAGTACAGAGTTATTTTATTGTTATTTTAGTACCCCAAGTGAGCTGGCTGTTTCCCTTAATGGGAGACAGATGTTTTGCTTGACAAATCTGTATGAAATTTTTATGAAGAAATTTGGTTTGGCAACTTTTTTGGTATAGTTGCAGATTAAAGCACAAGAAAATGATACCACCTGATGTGCTATATGTAACAGAGTACAGGGCTTTCATGAATGATTTTCCTTTGGAGTAGCAGCACATCTTTTTTTTTTTTTGAAAAACAAGGATTTACTTTTTCCAACTTGATTACATAAAGAATTAAAATCATGAAAGCTGGTACTGGATTAGTGCAAAGTGGGTTTTTTTGTTTGTTTGGGTTTTTTTTTAAAGGAAAAAAAATAATCTCAAATAGACCACTAAATGCAGGCTGGCAATTTCTAGAAAATCTGTCTCATCCAAATTGTGTAAGAATCAGATTTTGGGTTCTTAATCAGATGAGTTGCTGTGTTTCATTGACTGAAAAGTGCTCTTCTACCTCAACCTCCCTACGTCAGTGGTGTGTGGTGGGACGTCAGTAACTGCTGTGCTCCTGCAAATTGTGTGCAGGCTGAACTAAAAAAATAATTAGAAAAGATGTATCTAAGTATTCAACAATTTCCTGTTACTTTAAGTAGAAGATGATGAACGTTTCTCAGAGGAAGCAGGAGAGGAAGAGGAATCTTCTCTCAGGATACTTGCGGCTCAAGACAGGAAGCCAATTCGAAGTCTTGAACTTAGACATTCCAACATCTTATGTAATTAAAAATGTTTTCAATTGATATGCAGAAAGGCTGTGCTTCCCTTTCTCCTCCTAATCAGGAGAAGTCTTTTTATGAAATAGATGTGAGCATGGAGGATAATTTCTTCTGTGTCTGGGGTAGGTGTTAGTCACGTATGATTTCATGCTGTGCCTCCTGTCCAGGCACTGCCTGGTTGCTTCTGCCACTCTGCAGAGGATGTTTGCCAGGACTGCTTCGACTGCCTCTGGTGCCTGGCTGGGCTGGCCCTGCGTTTGGCCTCCTCTGTGGTAGGCTATTCTCTTAGCATGGCGTGTTGGTGATGCTTCAGTTTAACACGACCGCTCCCAAGTCTCTAGGAAACCAAATTATTTTTCCACATTAGTTGTTCCCTGCAAGGGATTAATGTGTCTTCCTCTATAGCGTAATTCCTGCATGCTTTGCCTCTGCTACTAGTCTTTCTACTACAGTTTTCCTGTATTTTTTTATGAATAGCTAGGAAAAGGCATCATTGTGCTTGCATTCTCATCTAGTACCAAATGGCATACCTCCTTCTGTGGTGTGGTATGCAGCGTTAACCAAGCGAATTGCTGAGGAACTGTAGCGGCAGCAGCAGGTAGTGACGGTGCTGCTGCTCAGGAAGGCAGTTTGATGCCCCGAGGATGTGCGGCTGGTGAGGAGACGAACGCAAAGTTGATGCCTATGGCTGGGTCTCAGGTCTGCTTACCTTAAGTTTTGGATGTACATTTCTTTGCCTGGGGGACTCTTTTCTTCCAAAGATTATGAGAAATTCGCACCTTTCTGGCAATCAGGGGAAAATTACGAGTGTTGGGCGTTAGGATATCGTTGAACCTATGGGGCCATCCTTTTGCCACTAACATCCTTTTTTGCATGTTATTCATGGACTTGTGTGATCTCAGTTGAGGTCATCCTCACCCAGCAGAGCTGAGATGCCAGCTCCTCCTATCCAGTGGAGTTTAGTTTAAAAAATAGAAGCAAAAAAATTAAATGGTACCAGATGTACCTTGGTCATTTGGCATTTTAGACCTCAGCCCTGCAATGAAGGCTCGTGTATTTCTGAAACAAAGACTGGCAGCTGCCAAAGTAGGATGTCTTTTCAGCAGCGTTTTCAGGTGAATGAGTAGCATAAGATTTAGAAGAAAATTGAAAGCTTTTAACACTGACCGTAGTTAACATGATCGTGCTGGTGACTAGGGTAACAACCTTGTTTAAACTCAGGAAAGCTGAAAGAACTGTAAGCATCTTAAAAATACAACATGCAAAAATGTGGGAAAATAGTTGTCACTTGCTGTTCAAGGATGTGCTTATCCGGTCGTAGTACATGTTTCGTGCTGTTAGTGTTAAGTGGTTGTGTGCATTGCTGTGTGGCTTCTTGGAGTTTCTCCAACTGTTTTTTGCGTGTCTACTGGGTTAACGGGGAAACAGTTTTGGCTGCACAGTTACACACGTGAGCAGAGGTACCTTTAAAAAGTTCTTGCTTACTCTTCAGCTTCTTTAGAAGCCACAGTACAAATTCTTATGCCTCTAGCCCTTCTTAAATTCTTTCACGTTTCAGAGAAGGCAAGTCCCATAGTACTGTCACCCTCTAGCTGATTTCTTTGGGGTCCTTAGAGGAAATCTTGCAGCAGAACTTCAGGTAGATGGTAATAAAAAAGGCAGCACAGGGGGAGAATTCTACAGAGTGTCTTGAAAAACACAAGTAGTTTGTCTTCCAGCTACATTGGAAGCCTTTTCTCTTTTTATTTTATATCCTGTTCTCAGGGATTGCTAGTTAATAATTCACATGTACTACAGTTACCAATTAAAGAAAAATTGAATTTGAAACAGCAGTAGGTTCAATTAAATATATTTGGGAATCAGTTATTTCTGCTATTGCTCAGGAAAGGAGTTTAATTATTTAAAAAGTCCTTTATACATGAGCAAAAAGTACCAATGGCTAATTACCATTCTTGAGGAATTAAACATTTTCAGGCCCTAAAACTTGGGACTTAAAACCAGAAAAAAACCCAAGCCAATTCAAGATGAAGTAAACGTTACTTATTTGGTTTGATTGCACGCATGAAGCTGATGACAGTCCTTGCAAAACCACAGTCAAACATTGTCAGAAATCAAATCTTCAGCTTGAATGTGTGGCGTAGAATAGCACATTGGATTGTGTGTACAGCAAAATGAGGTAATTAAATATAAATGGAGAGAGTTGGAATTCTTGCTGAGTCATAAAGAATGGAAAGTGAATCTGTTCCTTCTAGAGTGCCTTGATTTGCCACCCCCCTCTGCCCGCCAGCACGCACTCCTTACCACTTACACATAAGAAAGTATGCATGAAGATGAAAAGGTCCTTCGATACATGGTACAGATATTACTGGAGTGGATTGGGTTTACTTTTTTCGGTCGATTTGTGTTCCATAGTTGTCTGCATTAGTACGGCATATTAGTCTTGTTATGGCTATTTGCCATGGACTATAGGAAAAGATACTTGTTTCTGAATGGAAACTTGCAGAATTTCCTGTTTTGGTGAGAAGATACATCTAGTTAACATGCATTGCTGTTTCTGATAGACTTTTCATATGGCAATTGCTTCATTTTACAGGAAAGCTACACTAAGCAGGGAGTGAACAGTATTGAAAACACTTTATCTGTTTGCTTTTAAAAGGAAATGATCTTCTCACCTATGGTCGTGTAATACAACAGACCCCAAAGTTGGCTATGGCTATGTTAAAACACCACAAGGAGAGATCTAAGTTAAACTATATTGATTCTTAGTGGGCTATAACAAGGTCAAGATGATTATTGTTAGCTTTTTCTCATAAGTCTGGCTTTCCTACTAGTAGGGACCTTTGACTTCTCCTTTCATGAACACAGCTTGATGCCAGTCTCGTTGCGGGGTACCTTTCGTAGCAAGAGCGATACTCTGAATTGTTGCTGGTTGTACATCAGTGCACAGAGTATAGCTGTTCAACAACAGAAGTCTGCTCGTTAGTCATGGCTTCCTTTATATTTTAAATAATTTTTGATGCTTCCAGTTGAATGTTGGCTAATTGATTCCATAGGCTGGTGCAAGTAGCTTGATGGCTTGAATAAGTCTGTCTGTGTCTGGCATGTGCCCCTTTGCTGTGGTTGGACTATTCTGGTTTGCAATTAGCCAATACTATAAATACGGCTATTTAAATGTCCTGTTAAGTTTGGTGGACTGTAAGTAGCCTTCCCCTCCTGCTCCCTTCCTCTGAGCTTATGGATGCTGCTGATCTGACTCAAAGTTGATTTGCATTTTTGAGCAAATAACTCTGGAGAAGTCCCTCAGGGTGAGTTGACAGATTCTCTCTCAATATTTAGTCACGTATAATAAACTTGCTTTTGAGGAGCTGGAGTTTACAGATACGATAGTTCCATAAAATCTAACTGGGAAATACTTCCTTTTTTGGAAATTAGTGTCTTGATTAATTTGCTAGGGGTTTTTTATTTTTTTGGAGTAAAATTTTTGAAATACGTTAGTCCTAATCCTCCTGGTAGAAGATAATTTCAGGTGATTGAGAAAATTCACATACGTAACTTTGAATATTTGAATTTTGCTGCATTGGTGGAAAGGAGTAATAACAAATAAACTTTTAAAGTAATATTTACACTTACATTGCTGACAATTTTTTAATTAAAAAAAGTTGGCCTTCTGTGTTCCGGGGTTGATGGGAAGTTGCAAGAGGGATCAGGATATAACATCAGAGATTTTGGTAAAAAAAAAAACAACAAACAAACTTTGCCCTGGAATGCTGGCAGAGGACTTGTGCTTGAAATCAGTTTGACTGCCCAAATGTTGAGAGGGCAAATTTATTTTTGACATTGTGATATGTGCATTTCCATGCAGTTTTCCATGTAATTAAGTTGTTTTGATACATGAAGGTAAATTATTTTCAAAGCAAGACTTACACTTTCTCAGGTCATTGCAGGAAGAATGAATTTCCCTGGAATACTGTCTGCATCAAGCATTTAAGGGTAACTCCAAATGTGAAAACAAATCTGTAGCTGTTGTTTTTCCCTGCAAATGAGCTAAATGTCATTCCTATCTGAACACATTTACGAAAGGCAATCTTCTCTACATAAGACTCTTACAGTACTCTGTTGAAGTGTTTCTTCAGCCCAGCTACCTAATGAATCACCTCTGTGTGCTAGATCAAGAGTGAAGTCAATAGTTTCATCTTGATGCGCTTTGCATCCTTTGGACAACTGCAGAATGATAGCTGTGTGTTCATATCCCCATGGTAGCTGTCAAATTGTGTACTTGATTAAAACCAAATATCAGCCGAATTGCGTAGTGTTGATTTGAGGTCTCTCAACATAACTTCAACTTCTGATTTTGGCAGAGTTTGTTAACAAGTCAGAATAGAAAACTGCTCTTTTATTGTGACTGGAACTCAAGAGACCCAGGAAGCTGCATCTGATAAACTTGCACGATTCGCATGACATTTTAGTAGTAAATTCAAGGACAAGTGTAGATTCTGCTATGCAGAGATGCATACAAGCTGGTTGTCTTGTCTGGTATGTTAATGAAGTTACTTGTGTGTTTTATAGCTCACAGAAATGGCAATTTCAGTTGTTGAAATTTAAGATGGATTTTTTTAACATGATACACTCTGACACTATTAAGGAATAAATTCACCTATAAAAGTGCAACTGGCTTCAGATTATCTTTATCACAGTATGTGTTTTTTGTCTGGGCTGCATCATGCTTTCTCCGTGTTAGGTCTTGCTTTCCATCCTAGGTAACCTTGGTAACTAATATTTTGAAGAAAGTAGTTATGTGTCCTCAAATAACTCAAATTAGCTGTCATTAAACTTGATTGGAAAACTTTTGAATATTGCAAGAAAGGAGAAAAATTAAATTATTGAATATAGCCTATGTTATCTTTGTAGCAGCTTTGCTTAATTCTTAGTGAATTAGGGGGCTTGCGAAGTCTTTTCCAGGTCCTAATGATTCAACGTGGGCACACTGGTGACTTGAAAAATGTATTTTTATCATCACTTACATTCTGCATCTCAGTGCTGTAAAATAAACAGATTACCTAAGGGTATGTAGTGGGTGACTAGCTAACATTGAGAAGTAACATTCCTTATTAGCCTGAAGCAGCTTGTTTACAAATAGTTGATATTTGAGTAAATAGGATGTAACCAGAGAGTTTAAAAAGCCTTTAGTTGGAAGGTCATGGTAGCTTTTAGTGCTTTCTTTGATCAAACTAGGGATTTTTTTCCTACTGACATGCTGACCTTTGCTTTGCTTTGTTTCTTTATTCCTCCTCCTCCTGCTGTGTACCCTTTAAAAACAAAAACAAAACAAAACAAACAAAAAAAAACCAAACCAAAAAAACCCCCCCAAAACCCTGGCAAGCTGAGGCTATTGCAGGTACCACTTGGTTGACAGGAGCCTGCCATTAGAGGTAAGTAACTTAAGATACTACCATAGTGTGGTAGTGCATCCCCTCCCTTCTTTCTGCCGCCTCCCCCCCCCCCCCCCCCCCCCCCCCTTTTTTTCCTCCTGGACCACTTTACAATCTCAGGAATTCACGTCAGATCTTGGCCTTGGTGTAACAAGTTGGACGATTAAGTGGCACTGTCAGTACCAGGAACTCCTACGCACAGCTGTTTTAATAGCCAAATTGGTAAGAAGTTAATAATCAGCAACTATGAGGAAGGCGTGCTTTTAGTTTCTGACATGAGGCAAATGTTGAAATTTTTAGTGGCTGTTTCAGATTTGTAATAAATGCGTGTTTAGAAGAACTGCTTCAAGTTCTAGGACTATCACCATAAAACAGTCAGAAATTGGTGAGCCTGCCTGGGAAGGTGCTTCTCTGTGCCGTCTCCTCTCAGCTAATCTTCAAAACAAAGCATTTGTTATGCTGTGATTTCCTGGTCACCTGCAAACTTTCCAGGATTTATTTGAACTCAGCCCAAGTCTCTGTCCTGAGCCATGTTTCCCTGGGAAGTGGGGTCTGTGACAGCTCTGTGGGCAGAGAGGGGTCCTGCAACGCTCCCGAGAGCCCTGGGGAGGTGGCAGGGGTCGGAAAGCGGGGGCTGGTGTCGTGTCCCCACTGGGCACGAGGCTTAACTCGGGGTGCGCCGCTTTGCACAGCAGAGAAATTGCCCTTGGGGAAATGGTACACAGCAGCTTCAAAAATTTTTCCACCTGAGGGGCCTTTTACAGATGCAGTTGCTCTGCTGGCTGGAAAACAGGGTGGGCAGTTTTAGTGAAACGTCAGTCTTGAGTGGAGTCTGAGACCCGCCTTTGCCGAGCCATGGTTGAGTGATGGTGGAGATTGTGGGAGCAGGAGGCTGGGCTGGATGACCCGAGAGGTACCTTCCGGCCTGGTGTGGTTTTTTTTTTTTCTTTGTCATACTCTGTTTTCCTGTTGCTCCCACTGCTCTGCTGTCTTCACACCACTTCAGCCATGCTGCCTTCACGTTTCCTTGACACAGGCAGGAAACAGGTTTTTTTAGGAGTAATAGGAAGAGGGCAGAGCTGGGGCAAAGAAATAATCCATGCAGAAGGGTTTTGGTCACCGCCCCCTCCTTTTGGCTTCTAAAGGTGGGGCAGGAGGAGATGGTATTTTCTAACAGGCTTCAGAATAACTACAGTAGGACAGTCCTTGCAATACACAAGGACACCTGATGTGCTGACCTGTAATACCTGATCACTATTCAGAAAATGGAAATGAATTCCTTTTAAGTAATACAGCCATCATATGTAATGAATTGTATTAGTATGGGTAGTAGTGTGCAACAATAAAACAGTTCATTTTAAAGCCTTAACAGTAGATGTTATTCTTTTGAAACTGTGGGAAGAAAATGGACTTTGTCCAAAAGACATTTATAATTGTGGTATATACAGACTTTATGTAGGCACATGTAAGGAGGACCTAATTATGTTCTTTGTGGCTGTCACTTAAACAGTTGCATGTAGTTGCGGTCCTGTTTGTTAGTTAATGATGTAGATATTTCAAAATCAACCAACAGCTTGTATAAGCAGTCAAAACAAAGGAAAAGCAGTGCACTTTGTGCTAAACTGTGTGAGCCCATGGGCATGTGAGGTGTCCTTCCACTCCTGGGTTTCGGTGAGTGCATGTAGGCTTGCCATGTATTGGGACTTGTCCGTAGAGTAGGGCTGTGTTTATAGGATTGAACTACACAAACACAACTCATTGTGATATCTGCTTTGGCACCACCTGTGTATTTTTACTCAGACTGACCCTCCTGCTGCTTGGTACCCATTCAGCAGAATTCCCGGTGCTGCCTCTAGGAGTGGTACCACCAGGGTGAATATTCCTGCTTTTACTGAAGAGCAGGGTCTCTGGTTCATTCCCTGTTTGCTGCTCAGCTCTTCAGCCTGGTCTGCAGAAAGCATAGTAATAGTTTAAAATGAGCTTTCTTCTTCCACAAGATTGTCTTCAAACTATTTCCTTAGTTGCATTTATAATCTGTTTTTTCTCGTAGATGCTAGAGAAGACAAGGCTCTACACTGCTGCTCTGTACAGCTGTTCTCCGGGGAGTGAGAAGGGATGGGGAGCTGCATGGGTTGTTTTTTTTTTTTTTGGTTGGTTTTTGAAGTAACTGTCTGCTGTCTAAACAAAGTTTCTTGTCATACCTTCCTGTTGCATTATGTGCCTTGTGACCCCGTGCTGGGAAAAAGTTTGTTGTGACTGAGTGTCCTGGTTTCGGCTGGGACAGAGTTAATTTTCTTCACAGGAGCTAGCATAGTGCTGTGCTTTGGATTTAGTGCTAGAAGAATGTTGATAACACACTGATGTTTTAGTTGTTGCCAAGTAGTGCTGAGACTGCTCAAGGACTTTTTGAGCTTCTCCTGCTCGGCCAGGTGCATAACAAGCTGGGAGTACAGCACAGCTAGGACAGCTAGCCCAAACTGATCAAAGAGCTATTCCATACCATATAACGTCATGCTCGGGGGGGGTTTAGTTAGTTCGTCTGTTCGTCGATCGGTCAGTCGGTCGCGGGCAGAGTGGTCGCAGCTTGAGGTGTGTGATCGCGGCTCGGGGGGGAGCGATCGCTGCTTGGGACGGGCTGGGCATCGGTCAGCGGGTGGTGAGCAATTGCATTGTGCATCACTTGTTTTATATATCCTGTATATTTTCTTACCATTATTATTATTATTATTATTGTTATTCTTCTCTCTTATTAAACTGTCTCTATCTCAACCCACAGGTCTTACTTTTTTTTTCCTTTTCTACAATTCTCTCCCCCATCCCACCGAGGGAGGGGGGGAGTGAGCGAGCGGCTGTGTGGTGCTTAGCTGCCAGCCGGGTTAAACCACGACACTGAGGATTGTCATGTGCCGTGTTGGTAGCATCTTTGGGAAGTGGGAGGGCTGCTGTGACTGCATCTTCAGCCTGGACCCGTGCATGTTCCTGTGCTGGCTGCAGGGCCCTAGCCATGTTCCGGGAGCACAAAGCCCTGGGACAACGTATCCAGATCCTTTGTGCAGTGATCCTGTGGTCTCATTCCCTCTTTTATTTCCTTGGGCAATGAGTGATCAAGAAGATCGATAGCTGGCAAACAGCTTCTAATGCAATCCCTTTCAGTAGCGTAAAGTAGTACCTTCTGTCATTTGCTGCTTCTGGTGCCTCTTCTGGCTTTGACTTTTTTTCTGGGAATTTCAGGATTCCCAGGGTTCAGCTGCTGCTCCTTTGCAGTCTGATACCTCCCCAGTTAAGCCCTGCACTGACCTAGGTTTTGGCTGTCTTTTGATCAAGAAAGCTCCTTCTTTCATGAGCTGGTGCTTTGGTTTCAAGCCACCCCTTTGTGAGTCAACAGGGTTTGTCTCTGGAAAGTTGTTTTAGTACTTCTCCATGTTCCTTCTTAGGAGGCTCCATTACTTCAGATCCAACTTCTTCATGGAGAAAACTAATTTTGTAAATAGCGAGCTTTTATCTGGGGAAAAGAAGGGGTTTATTTATTTTGGGTAATAAAGAAGTGACCAGTTTATAAGAAAACAGTGAAGTCTGTTCCTCTCTCTAGCATGTGTGTGGGTGTCTAGATGATAAAACGGAAATCTTGAATCATATTTGGTAAACTTGTGTGTGGATTGATTATGTGGGCAGAAATAGAAATTGAGTATAAATAGACCAAGACAACTTCATAATAATTTGTCTGTGATTCTGGAGCTGTTTCTTGGTAGATGTTCATAGTGGTTTCGTACTACTACCCTAGTTAACTCTAGTTTCCCCCCCCCCCCCCCCCAGTTTATGCATACAAGATGAAACTGTTCAACTCCAGAACTACAGGACTAATTACTTATTTAAAAATCAATATGGCAAGTCATTTTTTGTTGTCTTCTTATTCTTCTGACTTCCAAGATTTTTCCCTAAAACATGAAAAATAAAGAATAACTTCCTGTCCAGACTTGTGGTCATCCAGTGAAGTTTTTTTATTTCACTTAGAGAAACTTTTTTAGCCAGAGTATATTTGTTAATTTTCAATCTCTAGCTTTCTTTGCTGTCTTGCTTTCTATCTACTATGATCAAACCTTGAGTAGAGATAATAAATCATACATAGATTGCCCAAAAAGTGGTAAACAAAAAAAAGGCAGCTTTACAAGGTGCCCCTCCATGTTTTGGCTTAGAGTCACAGTTTAAATCTTTCAAAATAAATATTCAGAATTTCAGTTTACATGATACAAATTTATATTTCCCGTTCAGGAAACTGAGTTCATAGCATATTTTCTGCAAAGTAGTAGATCTGCTTCCAAGTCAACTGTTTAAAAAAAGCTACACGTTTGTTAGCTTTAGGCGCTTCCACTGTATTTATGCTTAGTTGCCATTTTAAGGACATTAAAGAATTCCAATATCAAGAGCCACCAATTTTATTCAGAGCAAACAGTTCAGTATTCCTTTCCTGTCATCATTAGCTAGTCTTAATTTGTTTGAGAAGGGGCAAAATGGTCCATATTAATTTGGTCAGTGCCTCAGGGTCATGCTTATCAGCTGCATAAACATGAAAAACAAAATATATTTTATCTCCTAGTGGCTTGTCTCGGAATTTGAGAGGGGATGCTGCACTACTCATTCCAGAGCAAAATAGGTCATCTATCCTGAAGTATCCTTTTCTATCCCACAACTGCCATGTTACTAACAAATCATGTACCTGAAAATTGAATTAAGCACTGGATTTCCTATTAGTTGTGCAACAAGCTTAAGTCTGCAAAAATAAAATAAGCTCTACGTTCTGAATTTGTCTTGTAATCGGGTACCACTGTTCCAGTTAATGAAAAGTTAAAATACTTCAAAGTGGTAAATTCCTGTGGCTTTTTAAATCTGATCTCACTTGCAGAAGTAAACCAGCAGATCAAAGAGAACTGTCGTACATTGATCTTTCTTTCTGAGGCTCTGCTTTTATAAATCCATAATGTTACGGAATGGCAAATGCAAAGCAAAATGTATCCCCTAGATGCACATTAGCTTCAATTGTGCTAGTAAAAGCGGTTCGAAACCTGCTCTCTCTCTGTGATTCATTGTCTGACGTGATCTGCAAAGGTGTGATTTTTTTTTTTTTTTCCCCTTCCTCTCAACCCATACTTCCTCAATATGTGTAGATATGTATTTGAGGTGTATACATATATAATTGAAAGCTTCCTCCCCCCTGCCCTTAATAACAGAAGACTTAAAGATTTTTTTTTTTTTTAAGGACGCTTGATGAATGTCCATTTTTACCTAGGATACATATATGAAGGAGTAGGTAATGGGTGATTAACTGTAACTGGATTAAGCTGCAAGTGTGGTCATGTTTTCAAATAATGAATAACTTCACCATTTCTATGATTAAAACTCAGAACAGATGATGTAATGGTAAGGATGTGCTAAAGGTGCTTGAACCTCATGCACAAATCTGGGCCATTTTTAGAGAGTTATGATGTAAATTATTTTTTTCTTCTGTGTGTATGCAAATTATCTGCTTCCAGGGGCTGTGTCACTGCTTTGACTTTGATCTGAAACAAGCAAATATGGATTAAAGTAGAATAAGAATGTTTCATGGAACTTTTGTGCTTAGTGTAATTCTGCTTTATGCTGTACATCAACAAGGTGTAGTATAGATTCTTTTTGAATAATTTTTTTAATAATTTCTGTGTTAATCTCACTTCTGTCTTTTGGTATAACATTTCAGAGTGTAATTTTCTTGAGCAAAAGGTTGTCTTCATAATTCTGGTAGTGATGTGGGATTTTTTGTTGGCTTGAGGCTTCAATGTCAACTGGATTTTGAGTTTAAGATTATATATTTGCAAATGTTTAGATCTGTGCCAATGTCCTTTTGCCTTGGGCATTTCAGGTTTTGTGCATTAGCTTTGAAGGACTAAAAACTAAACTAAAATTTTGAATGATGGTCAAAGAATGCCAGCTCTTTGCAGCATGGAAGGAGAGGGGTTTTGAAGGATGGAAGAAAGTTCTGTGCGTGCAAATTATAGTCTGATCTTTTTTCACTTTTTCAATTCTTCTATCTGAAGTATTCCAGCCTCTTTTCTTGCAAGGAACATTTGGGTTTTTTCTTTCTTTAATGCTCTATACCTGTGCAGGTGCCTGACCTGCCCATTGCGGCTACATGTTTCAGTGTGGGGGCTGTTAATGCAGAAGCAGGAATCACCATTTTAAATCATAAACCACCTTTGTAACCCCAGCAATGCTGTGTAACCCATTAACTCTTGCCCTAAGCTCAGGCACTTTCAGTGGACCTGTTGTCCAAGAACATTGGCATAAGGTCCTGGCATATGATTCCTAGGTATTTGCTTGTCTCATTTTTTGACCAAATCAGACTGAAGCCAAATGGGGAAGTGTGGGAAGAGCTTTTCCTGTTCTGCCAGTGAAGGTCCTAATAATAAATGGGTAGTGGTGTTTTGAGATCCTGGTGCTTTAATGGCCTGTTCTGAGTGCAGTCTCTGGGCACTGTGTTAAATCATCTGCAGTATGGACGTTTAGATATGAATTTCGGGAGCTCTGTGTCATCTGCTCCATGTGGGCTTTCCTAAGTTTTTTGAGCAGGGGTTGATGTGAGCAGGTGACTTTCTGATTCACGTGGAAAGCAAACAGCTTAGGCCTGACTCATGAAAGAGCTTGCGGTTGTTAACAAAAGAGAGCTTGCAGCTTCTCTGCTTTACCTTTTCAACAAGCTGCTATTAAAGGTAGGATAGGAACTATTAAGGAATTCATTTTCAGTAATGCAAAAGAGGCAGCCATGGAAACCTTACCCATAAAGATTTGACTCTGATGCATAAATCTAGTGCTTCAGGACTGTAAACAAGTGATCAACTAATTGCAAAGAAGAGTGAGGGTCTTAGTATTTACAGTTGATCTGTAAAATTTTTACATTTGCACTTTACAAATACAAGATAGCATACTGGTCTTCAGTTTTCCATGTTTGTGCCAGGGCTTATCAACTGTAACTTATTCTATGCTCATGTGCTAATTTACCTTTATTTCTGAATATGTAGGGATAAACTATTGGCACTACTTAAGTTCATTGTGATAGTGGAACTAACACAAGATCATGTTACTAGACCATCACACTTGATCAATATAACTTTTCTTAATGTAAAAGTTAATTTTTTCTTAATGTGAAAATTTCTGAATGACTGTAAGGTGAAGTGGTAAAAACTCCTAAAGTCTACCTTAGTTTTTGCTTAGTGGTGTCCCTAACAGTAAAGCTTGGCCTGTCCAGGAAGTTGTACTTTGTGTGCCTGACAGCAAATCTAAAATAGCTAGCGGAGCTATTTCTTAATGAATGAAGCCCTAAATGTTCTGGTTTTGAAACTGATGTGAACCTAGGAGGGAGACGAACCCCAGAATATGCTCTCTAAATGCCAGGATGTCTTCAGCTAGTGTGGAAGGGAAGAGTGCAGTGGTTCCTCTTGCCTAGAGAAACTTCAGGGGAACGCTCGCAAAAGTGGGTTGTGGATGGAAGGCAGGAGATAAACACATGTAAGGATAAAGTTTTAAAACCAATTGCTTCTCCAGAAGTTAAATGTTAGCTTGAAATGAGAGGAGGAAGTGAGTTGAACATTTTACCCTTCCTTTCTTTCATTCATTCAAGTCTTCACAGAATCACAGAATCGCAAGGGTTGGAAGGGACCTCGGAAGATCATCTGGTCCAACCCCCCTGCTAAAGCAGGCTCTCCTAGAGCATGCTAGACAGGACTTCATCCAGGCGGGCTTTGAATATCTCCAGAGAAGGAGACTCCACAACCCCCCTGGGCAGCCCGTTCCAGTGCTCAGTCACCCTTAGAGTAAAGAAGTTCCTCCTCATATTCAACTGAAACCTCTTATGTTTCAGTTTGCACCCATTGCCCCTAGTCCTGTCCTGGACACCACTGTAAACAGGCTCCTCCCGTCCTCTTGACTTCCGCCCTTAAGATATTTGTAGGTGTTGATGAGATCCCCTCTCAGTCTCCTCTTCTTCAGGCTGAACAAGCCCAACTCTCGCAGCCTTTCCTCGTAGGGGAGATGCTCCAGACCCTTTATCATCCTCGTTGCCCTCCTCTGGACTCTCTCTAGGAGTTCCTCATCTCTCTTGAACTGGGGAGCCCAGAACTGGACACAGTACTCCAGGTGGGGTCTCACCAGGGCAGAGTAGAGGGGGAGGATAACCTCCCTCGACCTGCTGGCCACACTCCTCCTAATACACCCCAGGATTCCATTGGCCTTCTTGGCAACAAGGGCACACTGCTGGCTCATGGTCAGCTTGTCGTCTACCATGACTCCCAGGTCCCTCTCGGCAGAGCTGCTTTCCAGCAGGTCAGCCCCCAGCCTGTACTGGTGCATGGGGTTCGACCTCCCCAGGTGCAGCACTCGACACTTGCCCTTGTTGAACTTCATCAGGTTCCTCTCCACCCAACTCTCCAGCCTGTCCAGGTCCCGCTGAATGGCAGCACAGCCTTCCGGCGTATCAGCCACTCCTCCCAGTTTTGTGTCGTTGGCGAACTTGCTGATGGTGCACTCTGTCCCCTCATCCAGGTCATTGATGAACATGTTGAACAACACTGGGCCAAGTACCGAGCCCTGGGGAACTCCACTAGCTACCGGCCTCCAGCTGGACTCTGCCCCGCCGATCAGAACCCTCTGAGCCCTGTCATTCAACCAGTTCTCAATCCACCTCACTGTCCACTCATCCAACCCATACTTCCTGAGCTTCCCGATGAGGATGTTATGGGAGACAGTGTCAAAAGCCTTGCTGAAGTCGAGGTATACAACATCCACTGCTCTCCCCTCGTCAGCCCAGCCGGTCATGCCATCATAAAAGGCTATCAGATTGGTCAGGCATGATTTCCCCTTGGTGAATCCGTGCTGGGTACTCCTGATGATCTTTTTTCCATCCACTTGCTTAGAGAAGACACTCAGAATGAGTTGTTCCATCACCTTTCCAGGGACAGAGGTGAGACTAATCGGCCTGAAGTTCCCTGGGTCCTCCTTCTTGCCCTTTTTGAAGACTGGAGTGACATTGGCTATCTTCCAGTCTTCAGGCACCTCCCCTGTTCTCCACGACCTTTCATAAATGATGGAGAGCGGCTCGGCATTGTCATCTGCCAGCTCCTTCAGCACTCGCGGGTGCATTCCATCAGGGCCCATGGACTTGTGGGGGTCCAGCTTCCTTAAGAGATCCCTAACCTGATCCACATCAACAGAGGGAAGGTCATCCTCTCTCCAAACTTGCTCGATTACCTGCCAGGACTGGGGAGCCTGAGGGCCAGCCTCGACAGTGAAGACTGAAGCAAAGAAGGCGTTCAGTAGCTCCGCCTTCTCTGTATCTTCTGTCACCAGGGCACCCATTTCGTTCAGCAGCGGTCCCACATTTCCCCTGGTCTTGCGTTTACTGCTGACATACTTGAAGAATCTCTTCTTGTTGTCCTTGATGTCCTTTGCCAGACTTAGAAAGGCCAAAGCTCACCTAGAACTAGTTGCTTCCCTACATGCTCTGGCAGCGTTCCTGTATGCCTCCCAAGTGGCCTGACCCTCTTTCCACATCCCATGGAGCTTACTCTTTTCTTTGAGTTTCACTAGAAGCTCCTTGTTCATCCATGCAGGCCTCTTACCTCGTCTACTTGATTTCGTACTCACAGGGATGCACCGATCCTGAGCACGGAGGAAGAGCTGCTTAAACAGCAGCCAGCTCTCTTGGACTCCCCTACCTTCGAGAGCCTTAGCCCATGGAATTCTTCCAAGTAGGTCCCTGAAGAGGCCAAAGTTAGCTCTCCTGAAGTCCAATATGGTAGTCCTACTTGTTGTTCTACTTCCCCCTCTCAGAATCCGGAACTCCACCATCTCGTGGTCACTGCAGCCAAGCCTGCCCCCTACCTTCACATCCTCGACCAGTTCCTCGTTATTTGCCAGCACAAGATCCAGTAGCGCTCCATTTCTCGTTGGCTCCTCCACCACCTGGGTCAGAAAATTATCATCGATGTTCTGCAGGAACCTCCTGGACTGTGCGCACTTTGCCGTGTGGTCCTTCCAGCTGATATCTGGGTAGTTGAAGTCACCCATGAGAACCAGGGCCTGCGATTGTGAGGCTACATTTAGCTGCCTATAGAAGGCCTCGTCTACTTCCTCATCCTGGTTGGGTGGCCTGTAGTAAACACCCACCACAGTGTCACCCATGTTGGCCTGCCCCTTAATTTTCACCCACAAGCTTTCAACTTGTTCTTCATCCGCTCCCAGGTGGAGTTCTATACATTCCAGTTGCTCTTTTACATAAAGAGCGACTCCACCGCCTCGCCTCGTAGGCCTGTCTTTCCTGAAAAGCACATAGCCATCGATGGCAGCGTTCCAGTCATGCGTGTTGTCCCACCATGTCTCTGTTACCGCGATGAGATCATGGCCCCGCAACCACATGCAGATCTCCAGCTCTTCCTGCTTGTTCCCCATGCTGCGCGCATTTGTGTAAAGGCATTTCAGTGAGGCAGTTGAGCACCTAGGTTTCCCTGGAGGGGTGAAAGAGGTCCTGCCACTGCCAAGTCCACCTTTAGGGCAGTTGGTCTTCTGGTTTTTAAGTCGGGAGGCGGCTACGGCACATTTGTTGCTGCTCTGAACCGACACACTTGTTCCCCCATCAGATGCGACTGCGATCTGACCGTGCACCCCACCCCCCAAGTCCTTTAGTTTAAAGCTCGCCGTACCAAGTTGGCCAGCTTACTTCCTAGGATTCCCCTGCCCCACCTAGAGAGGTGGACCCCATCCCTCCCTAACAGGTTGTAGTCATTGAAGAACGTCCCATTGTCGTAAAAGCCAAAACCCTCACGACGGCACCAGCCACGTAGCCAGGAGTTAATGTACATTATGCGCCTGTTCCTGGCCGTTCCCTTCCCTCGAGCTGGTAAGATAGAAGAAAAGATAACCTGGGCTCCAATGTTTTTCACTTGTACCCCCAGGGCTCAAAAGTCTTCTTTGATTTTGCCCAGGTTTCTGCTTTCTGTATCATTTGTTCCTACATGAAATAGTAGTAGAGGATAGTAGTCCGTTTTCCTGATGAGTTGTGGCATCCTCTCAGCCACGTCTCGAACCTTGGCTCCCGGAAGGCAACACACCTCACGTGACTCCCTATCAGGTCGGCAGATGGGTCCCTCTATGCCCTTCAACAGAGAGTCACCAATTACGAGGACTCGTCGCTTCTTCTTACGCTGCCCGCTATGTGTAGCTGGTGCAGTTTCCCCTTGCAGGGGACTTTGCAGATCAGGCTCACATGTGTCCTCAACAGTTAAGGCCTCATATCTGTTTCTGGTTGGGATGGTAGAGGATACTGGCTGATGCGGAGTCCTGCTTTTGTGAGATACCAGGGTCCAAGGTGCCTCCTTCTCGGTGGAGTCTGCCACAGGAGCATGGCTCTGAAACCACCTGTCTATCTCTGCCTCAGTTGCCCTAATACTGCGCAGTCTTTCAACTGTTTCCTGCAGTTCAGCCACCTGGCGTAGCAGGTCATCAATCCGTGCACACCTAGTGCAGGTACTTACCTTATCGTTGGGAGGAGGGTTTGGACACTTGCTGCAACCCACCGCCTGTACTGATGCTTCCTTTCCTGCCAAGTCCGTCTGGGTGGATGCATCAGATGTCTCAGGGGCTTTCCCTGTGGGAGCAGTGGTTTTAGCTCTGAAGCGAGTGCCCACCATGCTGCCAGAGACCAAAGCGCTTCCCTGGGCTGGAGACCTAGAAGCAGGCTGTAGAGCCCCTCCTGCTTGCCCTGCCTGCGCGAACTGCCGCGCAAACTGCCGCGCCACGCCCTTCTGACGCGCCACGCCCTTGGGGGATGCAGCTGTCCAGTCAGTTGTACTATCTGGGCTTGGTTTTCCTGCTGTGCTCTCAGAGAATTAGAAGGGAGGGAGGGGTCTGCCTTTCTCCAATACCTCAGTCCTGATAGGCTGTTAAGTGACTTGGTGAACATGTACAGGCTGAGCAACTGGTAAGATATCACTCGTGCCCCATCTGCCATTTTTCATGACTCTTTGTCTGGAGAAGCTGGAATGCTTCCCTTCTCTCGAGTCAGATGGCTTTGAAAGACAGATGGAATTGGAAGAGTGTGCTGCTGTTTGAGGAATCATCTTTTAGATTAATCAGGCAGAGGGTAGCTATCAGCTGAAACAGTGTCTGGACCCTCAAGCTTGTGATTCAGCAGAAGTTACGGCGCTGAGTTTAATGCAAACACTGCGATGATCAGGCACTTCGATATTTTCTGTCAACATTTCATCTCAACAGATCATTGTTTTTCTGACTGGACTGTCTGCTGACTTAGAGGGCTCAGTAGTGATGTTGACTCCACTTACTATTGTTGTGAAGACACACACTGTCCATCTGCTGGCTGGCAGGGACTGCAGCCCCACTGAGGTTCATGTTGAACGTCTTGGGATGCCTTTCAGCAATCGGTTGCTGAATATTTCTAGAACTTTAACTAAATGAGCAGAATGAGAGAGATATCGGAGATCAGATTTCTATTTTATGCTTCATTATAAAGATAGGTGGTTTACAGGCTGTCAGTCAGGAGCTGCATGCCCTGAGGTCGTTCTTCTGGAGATAAAACACCCGACAATGCCAGTTGTCTTATGAGAGCAGTAAAGAGAAGCATTTCTGCAATACAAACTAGAGAACAGTGAAGACTCAAATGGTGAAGTGAAAGTGGAAAAAAAAGTATTAAACATTATGAGGTTTGCATTGCTTCATTCCTGGTTGTCCTGGTTTTAGCTGGGACAGAATTAATTTCTTCCTAATAGCTGGCATAGTGCTGTGGTTTGGGTTTAGTATGAGAAGTAGGTTGATAACATGCTGATGGTTTAGGTGTTGCTGAGCAGGGCTTACACCAGCCAGGGACTCTGCAGCTTCCACTGCTCTGCCAGGGGCACAAGAAGCTGGGAGGGGGCACGGCCAGGACAGCTGAGCCCAACTGACCACAGGGCTACTCCAGACTGTATGACAACATGCTCAGTATATAAACTGGGGGATGATGGCTGGGGAGCAGTGATTGCTGCTTGGGCACAGGCTAGGCATCGGCAGTGGGTGGTGAGCAGTTGCATCACTTGTTTTTCCCAGAGGTTTTGTTTCTCTCTCTCTCTTGCTGTTTTCCTTGTAATTAAGTTTTTTTAATAATAGTGATATTATTATTATATTTCCTTTTATTTCAATTCAATTATTAAACTGTTCTTATCGCCACCCATGAGTTTTTTTACTTTTGCCCTTCCAATTCTCTCCCTCATCCCACCAGGGGCAGGGAGAGGGTGAGCAAGCAGCTGCGTGGTGCTTAGCTGCCGCCTGTGGCTAAACGACAACACTGGTTCTTCTTTGCCTAACACTGGCCTCAAGCTGCCTCCGTTCTTGTACTTAGACCACTTACTGTAAATTAATTTAATTTCTGTAGTCACAGAAAATAGCATCCTCCATGGAAGCACAGCAGGTACTTGTGAAGACAGGTGCCAAAGAGCTTGGATGCAATAGAGGATCCCGACAGAAGCTGGGCTGCCTGAAAAGGGAAATAAACAGACTCGAGTCAAGCAGGCTGGTAGGGATGGATTTGCCTTTTCCCTCCCCTCATTGCTTCTTCCCCACTTCCTCCAGGCACCTGTACAACTAGTTTCTCCCCTTCCTAACATTTTGGGGAAGGTATGGGAACTCTGAACCAGGACCCTGAGCTAAGGTGTTAGGAACTTCTAAAGGTTACTATTTTTATGAAATGCTGTTACAGAGAAAATACTAGCATTAGTTTTGGCTTGCTGTTGAGTCAGGGTTTCTGACAGTGCTGTATTTCTTAATGAGGCTATAATGTGTGTTTGCACTATAGCATGGTAGTAGCCTGGAAGAGATTTATGTTCTTTCACGTTCTTTGGCAATCACTCCTGGAGAGCCCATTGTTTCATGTTACTCTTGCGTGACCTCCTGGTATGCCAGCAATGTGAGACGTGAAGCTGTAGGAAAGGCAGCTTAACTGACAGCCTTTGTACGGGGCATGAACAAATGTGGTGCGGCACTCTGGGTCTTGCCGCATGCATGCGGTTCTACACCTTTGCATCTGCAAAAACAGATGCAGCAGTGTTATTACTGGGGAGAGGATGGCTTTGGGAATCTAGGCTGCCTGCATAAATATAAAGTACGTTTTAGTGTGGTTGCATTTCTTATTAAATAGATGTACTAATTGCACTAGTTCCTGTACGATTTTGTAGAACAAGAGCATGCATACAAACTTCGTTAGAAAACGTTGCCGAGGTTGCCCATTTTCTTGTCTTTGGACAGCATAGTGTGTACTTGTTATAGGAAAGAATTCTGGATCCTGTGTTCCCTGGACAGGCAGGAGCTTTAAGCATGGTGGAGATGGTAGTCCTACAGAGCAGATCCTTAACTAAAATCTAGATTCCTTGGTTTATGGGACAGCTGGACTTTATAAAAGGGGCCTTGAAGTGTTTGGGATTGGTTCCCTCCTGGGGAGGAATGTACTGCAGAAACGTTGCATCGGGTTACTCCCTGTTGAGTACCTCTGGTAGGGTATGCTGCTGATTGATTAGATGCTGGTATTCTTCAGGATAAGCAAATATTAAACCTAAGCTCTACCAAGTCTTTATTCTATTGAAATTACATACTCAGACATTATTACTATTTTTTAACATACAAAATACAGTCTTTCTTTCCCAAATGGCCTTATCTTGGAAACGACAAACTAGCGTGTGTAAGTAAGGAAACATTTAAGTCTTAGCCAAAGGAAGCTCGGTGAATTACTGAAGTACAAATAATTGTGGGGTAGCTTTGAGATTCAGAGTTGTTTGCTGTCCTGTCTGTATGCTACTTGCTGAGGCTAACCGTTACCAATCATTTTCTGAAGCTGCTATGCAAATAAAGACAAGGTCACTAAGAAACTGGTTTGTGTATCCCAGTTGTTCTGCTTTTCCTTAACAACGTTTGCTATATCTTTATTCTAAACTCTAAGAGGGGAGTGCATCTCTTTTGGTGAAACAGGCGATTCTGAAGAATCATTACAGCTACTGCTTTTCTCTGTGTGTTGGAGAGGACCCTGTTAACTGGTTTTACTCTTTTGGCAGTTTACTGGTAAAACATACAGTTCTGCTGGGGTACTTCTGGGAAAGCATGTTCTTGAATATTGAGTGTTGAAAGAAAAACCTTTACAAGTGTGTCTGCCCATGTTGGGAATCGGGTTTCTGAAAAACTGAGTGATTTCTAGAGGAAAATCAGCAGATAGGTTTTGGAAAAAATGCTGGAAAAACCCTCTTGGTGGGTTGTGTTGGGGGTGTGTGGTGGTGGGTTTTTTTTGTTTGTTTGTTTGGTTTGGTTTTTAGGGTATTTTTTTTTAAATAAATATTGCTCTGATAGCCAAACGATAAAATTAGAACTTGAATTTCCTTGTTACTAGCCTTGATTCTTTTACTTTGTTGTAAAATAAAGCAAGCTTAAAGACTCTTGATCCAAGTGAGGGTGGGTTTCTGGAGGGATACAATGATATCAGTGTTGCAGAGTTTTTCTTGGAGGTTAAACCTGGGCTTTGGCTTAAGCTGATTCAATGTTTTTCTTTTAATAAATAACTTCTACATTCAGAATTAAAAATGTCCAGTTAATGGAGCAGTTGAACATCACTAAAAAACTAGGTTAACTCCCACAGTGGTACATAGTCACACAAGTCATAAATTTCAAAGCTTTTAGCACTGCATGTTTTTCCTTGTGGACTTTTGTTAGTATGGCTTACCAAGATTGTTTTACTTGCAATTTAGGCTATGGTTTCCTGGATTACAGTCTACTATCTACCAGAATAAAAGAAATCAACTAGAATGAAGTGAAATTGTACTGTAGGCGATACAGATATATCCAAACAAGATGCTATTTCTGTATATGGATGAAACTAATGAAGTATCCCTGATTTCATGTTAGATAGTTCCAAACTGCTTCTCCCTACACTTGGGAGAGCCTGAAAAAATAGATTGTGTGGTTTAAGAAAGTTCTCTTGGGCCTTTTTTGTATGTACAACATATGGCTGATGCCAGCATGTCAACTATTTGAATGGAAAATTGTTGGTTTCCAGACAACTTTGATTCTGAATCTCGTTATTTTATTAGACTTATCATTCCTTACACTGGTTTTGAGTACTTTTGAATAAAATGTCCATTTTCAAATCTGTGCTGTTATCTCTTTTAGAGACTTTAGATTTCTATAAACTGACAAATTTCTAAACCATAGAAAGGTCAGTATCTTTGCCTCGTAATAGCTATAATTTGTTTTCAGCTTTTGAAGTGGTAAAAATACTTCTGTAGTTTGAAGCTACCAGTGTGGAATTACTCTAGTCCATAATCTCTGCCTGTAGCTGTGCACAGATGGAAAGTCTGGATGTGATTTAAAGTTTTCAACATTGGCTTAGGTAACTTTTGTTTTACGAAAGATGTGGGGTCCCGTTATTTTGAATAAGAAGATGTAATCCTGAGAACACAGGGTGTGGTATGTTGCTTACTTGACTGAGGGCACAAAGCTGATTTACAAGTTGATTAAAAGGTACACAGTCCATGGTGCCTTACAGACTGAGGAATCCTAGTAGACCCTGATAACGGAGGAGTGTGTGTGTGTGTGGTGGCTGTCCTGCTTTTGACAGCACCCCTCTTTCACTAGTGGAAAAAGTTGAAATAAGACTCTTAACATGGTGTGAAACATCATGGGTAGAATTGTACTTTATTTTTTATTAGATCAAGTTACTTTAGCAAAATTTTTTTAGAAAACTCTTCTAATTCAGAGGTTACTGCCGTGTTGCAGATGTTTTACATTCTAGATGTTTTAATGAAACTTGCATTAAATTACTCGTGAGATTCATGGTGAAATAAAAGTAATCAACTGCTACAACTTAGTATACGACTAATCCTTGTAATTTAGAGGGTTCTAAGTCATGCTGAACTTTTAAGAATGTGTGTATAAATCTCTGAGGTGATACGATCTATAAATAAAACTCTCAAAGTCATACAAGTAAATCTTCTTTTTGCTGTTAATTTTAGGTTTTCTGTGTGAGGGTGAAGAAGTCAGAGCAGCTCTAAACTGTTTGTAAAGACAAACGCAGTCATTGGTATGATTTGGATGCTTTTTAGATACCTGTCTGTTTTATGCTCTTCTATACATACGTACTGATATCTGTTCTTTGAGATGCTACATGTGATACATTCTGCTATCATTTCCCTGCCTAATAGGACTTAATATAGGATTTTTTTTTAATCTAAGTAAGGATCTTTCCTTCTTCCATCCATCAGTGTCATTGTATTACATAGCTACCTATTTCATTGGAAAAGCCGGGCTAAAAAGGCCAGAATGAATGAAGATGTCTACTTAGTAAGTGTAGGTTTTACAATGAGGGTATTTAGAAAGTACAGGCAGTTACTTGCTTAGATTACACAAATAATTAAATAGAGGGTTGGAATATTTAAAATCTTTATCACCTTTCTGCTTATATTCTCATATGATATTAATGTTTTTTCCTAACTGTAATACTTGAAGTCTTCAAGCTTAAAAAATAAAATAAAATAAAATAAATATATATATTCCTTGAGCCAGATTGTGTTAATAAACACTTCTGGTAATGATAGACCTGGGTAAATTGTCTGAGACTGACAAATAGCAGCTGACAGAAGATGTGAAATGCGGTGGAGACACTTAAATTACAAACATGGTTCTTGATTATTGTCCTTAACTACAAATCTCTGCCACATGCAAATTGGATTGTGTTTCCCGCTTCCCCAGATACGCTTGTCCTTCTGATATTTTTTTGTTAATTGTATCGGTAGGACTAACTGAGAGGCATCCCAATCTCTGAATTCTGTGTTAGATGTCTAGGGTAAAACTATAAAGCTATCAATGCCTTATTCTAGTTCACTTTCAAAACAGTTCAAGAAAAGGGTTTTTCATGGCAGCTATTGTTCGATAACTGTGCATGGTATCTTTCTCAGCACCGAACAGGAAGAAAGAGATCAAAAAGCCCTTGTCTGCAAGGTCTCTTGTGGCGAGGCTGCATTATTTAAAAACTTAGGAGCGTGTTAAAGGCAAACTCAGGGAAAATGTGCATTTTCTGGAACTGTATATGCCGCTTGTTTGGGTTAATTAAAAAATACGAGGAGATACACCTACTGGTAATTATTATTAATTTGTGCTCAAGTACACACACGCACATAACTGGTACATTGATCAAGTAAAGCATTTCTTTTCTAAATCAGACTGTAAATTAACAATGCAACCCCTTCACATAAATAATCTTGCTTTCATCTTGCATTGATTTATGGATCAACTTCAGCTCCATTACATGCTGAGAACCTTTTACTCCAAGCTCATTTTATCATGGGTTTCTCTCTTTTCTTTCGTACCTGCCTGGCATAATTGTGTTGTGATTCCCTTTGATACGTTAATCCTAATGAAAGTGATGCTGGATTTGAAGCTTTATATGGTGAAATGGATTATTTAATATATTAATGGTCTAAATAAGGAATAATAAATTGAGACTCGTTTATATTTTTATTGCGTGTAAAGATTGTGTCTCCTGCTCTTAAAATTGAAGTACTTGTGAGTTGCTGTAGCTGGAATGCCTGGTTACACTTAAGAGTGCTTGGTAGTGCTTATGAGAAAGCTGCATTATGAATGTGTTTTCCATTAGTCAGAGAAATATGTTAATGAGTAGGAATTCTGCAAGTTGCTGGACAGGTCCCTCAAATGCTGCATTACGGTCAAGAAGCTCTTGCTGTGCTTGGGGCAGCCATTGTTGAAAGTGGCTTGCTACGGGGAGATGGTCAGTGGAATGAAGAATGTTTCACCTTGCATTTTTATTTTTAATTTCACTGTAACTGAGGGAAAAGTGAGACCTAATTGAGCATGGATGGAGCAGATAGACTTGAATAAACAATTAGTTTTCTGAAGCCTCCAATGCGATAGAATAAATGAAACCTTTATAGGTAGTCTAGGAGCTCATTGGTGAATGTGAATGGAAATAGATTTTATAAAGAGCTAAACTGCTTTCACTTCATTAGTATTCATGGTATAACAAAAAAAAACCCCAAACAAACCCCTCTTTCCAGAGACATATATTCTCCTCGGAATTATTTTTTTTTTTCACGAGACGAATGATGATGGTGTCAACAGCTGATGAAGATGAATAGGTCTCTTATGTATTTCATTTTTTTTTTTTTTTTCCAATTGAAAGTGACTTTGAAGGTTAGTTTTACTAAATTTTCATCCTCCTAGTTAAAGAGCCAGGAAAAATCTTCCTTAAAAATCTCTGTATGTGCAGCAGCATTGGAAATGTTTGATGTAAGGTGTGCATGTGGATGCCTGCACATACACGGAGTAAAAATACGTATTTCCATGCATTTGTCATGGCTTTCTTGTGCTGTAAAAATGATCATTAAAATAATTAAGGGTGAAAATTCTGCCTGTGGTGTCTAGAAATATCAAAGTTCTTTTCCGTTTTCTGTGTAGCTAAATTCTCCTTTCATTGAGAAATTAAAGAAATACTCAGTGTGGCTAGTTTGATATTTCTCTCTACAGCACAGCATAGCGCGTAGCATTGCTAATGCTACTATTAGCTTTGCATATGGTAGGAAGAAAATGAATACAGCCCTAGAATATTAAAGAACAAAAATCTGCCTAAAAAAGGCTTTATGTAAGGGGAACTAAGAAAATACTACTTTGGTTCATGTAATTTTTTTTTAGTGATGCACAATATTGGTAACTTTCATTTAAACAAGTTGATGTTTGGTTCCTAGTGTTTCAGCTGAATACTTGATTGTTATTGTTATCTTCCACTTCTTGGGAGTAGCTAAATCAGTGAAAACCAAACAACCCCCCTGAAGCGTGTGCTTTGTATTAGGAAGATGGGGTTTTTGTGATGCGCTCTGCCATGCCCTGCAAAGTTGTGTCTGTGTGGGGACACAGCAGGATCAGCCACCACTGCTCCTCAGCGTTCATGGACCTGCTGGAAGGAGCAGGACTGCTGAAGCGCTTGTGCTGATGCCTACACCCATAAACTTGCAGCATCTTCTCATTCCTGAAATGCTGTTGTGTGTACGGGTGTTTTTTCTTCTTGAATACTGCAGGCGTGCAGGTTTCCAGTTGTTGTCCTTTGTCCAGCAAACGGATTTCCCAGACCCTGGCAGCTGCCCACCAGGGTTGAGCTGGGTTGTGTCCCTAGTTTCCTCCCGAAGTGAAGTGGGGGTGTTTGAGCAGCTTTCTGCCGGCTTTCTCTTGCTGCCTCCCAGCTACTTGCTGAGTCTTTTGCAGCAGGCAGATGTGGCAGTAGTCACCGACAGCAAATTTCAACACTATGAAACACTTTTTTCCTGCCAAGATGGCCAGCAGGACAGGGAGAGGAAGGGAGTATCCTTCCTGCTGCATAGTGGTGGCACGCATTGCTGCACATCTGGGCAGCGAAGGGGGGGTTTTCTTTTTTTATGTTCTTTTGTCAGATCCCTTTCAAAACTGTGGAAGTGAAGATGAAATGTGAGTGTGCTTCCTGATGCTCAGCCAGCGCTTGGAGGAGCTTGGAGGACCCTTACAAAAAGGGGGATTTTTATTCTACATGGTACACTTAGAGCAGAGCTGAGAGGGTTCAAGGGGTCTGTCCAACCCAACTCTCTGTTTTCATGCTTTTTTGGATTATTATCAAACAAATTTCCTTACAGAATCCACTATGTTGAGTCTGGTCCCTCTGCATCCTTCCTAGTAGGACTGACCTGTTGAGCTGCTGCAGCTGTGTGTGATGCTCTGACTTCTCTTGCTTTTTGTGAGTGTTGGCAGTTTGCCCTAGGTTGGAAATGAAGTGAATTTTTTATTTTTTTTTTTTTTTTTGGGTCAGAAGCAAAGGCCTTTATACATCTTGTGCATTCCTGAGAAGTTACCTGTATGACTGTCAGATTAAAAAGAAAGTCTTGATGCTACCAGCAAGTCAAGTCCTCTGTGATCCCCTTTAACCACGAGTTGAGCTATATCTTTATACATTTATTTAGAACTATGTGCTGGATTTTGGCTCTTCTTGTACAGCCTTACAAGAGATCTGCAGAACCTGCTATTTATTAATCTTTTTCTTAATGTTCGTTAAAGCTGTGTGAGCAAATCCAAGGAGACTTAGGGCAGGCTGAGTTGTTGAAAGCAGTGTCTTCAGTACAAATACTGTTGCTTCCTTTGTTCCCTGGAAAGGGAGCAGTCTGTCTGTCCATCTGTGTGTACAGAGCTGGCATGCAGGAGGCTTTCGAGAACTGAAGGACTCGATCATATTGTAGCAAGACTGTTCCATCTTAACCAGGGTAAAGTAATAATTGGCTCAGACAGCAGTGTGCATGCATATTTATAGGACACTTCTTGGCCTTGTAGAATACCATGAAGTCTGTGCTTCATTTTCTGCACAATCATGTGTAAATATGTTTGTGAAAAGGAGTTGGATGCAAGCTGATTTTTTTTAACATAGCTATAGCTGATTCTTCATATACCTGAGTTGTATTTATTTATTTTTAATTGATCAGAGGTCAAATTTGTTTTCAAGAAAAATGCAACTCTTTTAAAGGCAAAATTGCATTTCTAGAATGGGTGTGAAGCGGGTAGCAAAATAATGTGGATAGATTTCTACTGATCCTTAGGAGAAGTCTTAAAATATTTCTGTACTACCTAGGATATGGTCAGTAAGAACATGCTATAGAAAAGCATTGTGAACTTTATTCACTGATTCTGTTTATTTATACATCATCATATATTCAGCATAATAAACAATTTTGAACAGTGACTTTAGTTTTGAGCTTTGTGTTTGTGTGTATGTGTAGGATGTAAAATCAATAAAGGAAATGGTTAGAAGTGATGCTTTGTGAACAGCAGAACTTTACAATGGGTTTCTCCTCTTTACCTTAGTAAGGGACATGTTTGCAGTGTCAGCTGCAGGTTGTGTTCATAATCTGAGTGTAAACAAGACCTTTTCTGCCTCTTACCCCTTTCCTTCCACAGGGAGCCTAGGATCTGACCTACTTTTATGTCCATGCAGTAGCTGATGAGCTGGTGTCACTGTCCTGATGAGGAAACTGGAGGTCATGGAGGGAAGTAAGGTAGTCCCAGGCTTGAAGTCTAGAACAGGAATGACAGATGCCATTCAGCTGGAGAACTAGCAAGGTCTCTCAGCCCAAGCTGAGGGAGATCCTTCCCATGGAGGGGGGTGGAAAGGCAATGCTGAATTTACGAAATGTGGGATGAGTAGTCTTCTTCCTACTTTACCTATGGCAGTTGGTGGCAGGGAAAAAAAGTCTCTGCTTGTTATTGAGGAGATGTGATAGCAAATGGGGCAAGAAATGGGATCTTTCCTTGTCCAGTGAAATCCTATGTGGCCTGGTGAGACTTCCACTGTATCTCGTATTTGCCTTCGTTATCCTTGGCTTCTTGGAAGTGGTGCTAGTTTTTGGAGAAGTGTTTCCTTTTATCTCTGTGCAGAATTAGGTTATTTGTGATTCTCTGTTCTGTGAAGCAGAGGTTGCTCTAAGAGCTGTGAATTTTCAGAATAATTGCACAGTTCTCTAAACCCTACGCAAAACTAAGGTGGGTTAATATTGCTTGTGGGCAAAGGGAATGTAGAATATTCCAACCATCAGCTGATTTAATTGGAACTGCTAATAATCTCGTTCAGCTGCTGGCTTTGCAGGTTCATGGAGACTCCTGTGTACCCCCAGATTGCTCAGATTACACCCCCAAACAGGATCCTTCAAAAGTTGATGTTGCTGTGACCAAAAGCAGTGGAGCTGCTCCTCACAGAAGTGAGTTGCTGCAGGATATCTGTTGGAAATTTGTTTGCACTGCTGCTTGCGATGGTACTGTAAGACAGACCTTTTGGGCGTCTGCACCACCCACCCCATTGTAGCATCTCGTCTTCAAGTTTGATTTGGCTCTACTGAATTCACATCAAGCATCTGGAGTAACTAAAGTGTAATACGCTCTTAACCAGCTAAAATGTCTTTTAAAATAAATTCTAAAATGCCTTTGGCTTTTGGAAGATATAATCCTACCCATTAATAAGATGATATTCACTGTTGCTCTCTGTCAATGCAGCCAATCAAAACTCATGTATCTGTGCCAAATTTAACTAGACTTAGGGAGAATATTTAACTGATAAGAACATACTTCTCTCCCATACCCAGCTGAAGTAAGTTGGTATGGCTTGCCTCAAAAAAAGTGCTTTGCTGGGCTATTATGTTTCAGCATCTGTGCTTAAAGTGCTTGCAAAGGAGCCAGATAGAGAGGCAGCGTGCTGTGAGGAACCCAGTGTAAATAATGCGAAGAAACAGATTGATTTATGTTCCTAGCAGTCTGCTTCGTTACAAAGGGTCAGTTACTGTTGAACTAGTGGTGGGTTTTAACTAACCTCTGAAGCACGATTGCTTCTGGCATGGCTTATGTCTGGAGATTCAAGAGGCAGGAGGGGTTTGTTTGGTTTGTGAAACCATGCTCCTCTTAAGCATTTAGCTTTATAAAAATGACGGTTTTTACTGAACAGCTGAATGTCTTTTCACCACCAGGTAGGCTCCTATACTTTTGTCTGCATGGAACTGGAGCATGATGCTTTCCATTCTCGCTTTTTTAAACATCTGGATAGGTATGATGCGATGTGGTGTATTTCATGACAGCATTCTTATTAGTAGAATTTTATTTTGGTATTTCTGGTTGATAATGAAAAAAACTAAGCAGTAAAAGTATGCTGGATTTTTTCTGCTTTCTGTGCACTATGTGTGAGAGTTTTCAGGTGATATATCTCTTTTGGATTGGTGCCTGACTGGGGGAGGCTTAAAATGGGTGACAGCGCGCAGCCTTTTTATGGAAACTTTAGGATTTAATGTGCATATACAACATGACCTGAGGTAGAGTCGAATTGTGCAGTGTTCAAGAAGAAGAAATTAAAACGCTTAGTAGAACATCTTTGTTCATATTTTTAAGACTGAATACTTGATCTGTATTTCCCAGTTTCTGTGGGAAGTAGGAATATTGCCGATGGGGCGATTAGGGGAGGTTGGGGGTGAAGTATTTTGGACAATAAAACCATAGTGGGTGTTTCAAGAAAAGGTGGAGCTGAGCAGATGAGTTCAGTTCTCATTTCAATTTAATTTTTATTGGGAAAAAAACACCCCATGTTGCAACAAATCTCAGCAGCTCAGAATAGCTTATTTTCCTTATCCTGGTGTTATCAGTGTGATTGCACTTCATTCACCTTTGTATACCATGGATTTCCTCTCCTGAAATCTGTTATTTTCTTTCTGGCTGCCTCACACCTCGTTATGTGCTCAGCTCAAATTGTACTTCTAAACACTGATGGTAGGTCTTATTTTGAACCGGTTGTCATGTCCTTAATTTTCATAAGGACATGTGGGCTGACATACTTGATGTGACTACTTGATGATATAATTATCAAGCAGAGAATTCATTCTAGCTGTAGAATAAATACACGATGGTAGACAGCTAGATTTAATGCTACTGAGGTTTTTAAACACATGAAAAGAATCCTTTCTGAGTAGGTGAGCTGTTAAAAGTCCATGGCTAGTACAGCGTGAGAATAATTTTCATTAGAGGAATGTAGCTGATTCTATTCACACAGAAATTGAATAGCTTCAAAATATGGAGAAAAAAAATGTTTGAGGACAAATTGATTCAGTCCTGATTCCCTGGAGGAAATTCCTGGAGGAGACTGTCACTCAAATTCCATCCATGTTTCTATAGGATCATTAAATCTACATGTGGAAGTCTATGGTAAGGATATTTTGATGATTCTGCTCTATGTAATTTTTAAGCTGTTCTCCTCTAATGATACTGTCTGTTCCTTTTTGTAAGGTTCATGATGGTGGGGGAAATAGGGTTTTGTGAAAGCTGTTATCTGCTAAATTTTACAGTGCTTCTGTAGAAATTCACCATACCTACAACATAAACAGGCAGATTTTTTTTTATGAAATGTATGGAAAAATGGATTGGAAGAAAGTAATTTTTTAGAACAGTATGTTCTGCATAGCTTGGAGTTTGCCATGTGTTTTCTGTCTTTCAGAGTGCCTTTGTCAGAAAGAAATTATTCAGTATTTAATGTTGGGGGAGGGAACATTTTTACATAACTATCCATGCATTGTGAATATTAACAGCGGCAGACTGGTGGCAAGATGTGTAGTGATAAGAAGTCCCTCTCTAACCAGGCTGCATGCACTCCATGGCTAACTTAACCCCCTTTGTACTACAGATAAAGGACTGTCAAATATACTTGTTTTCATATACTTTGTCTTAGCTGTTACGGGTCTTTGAAGCAGTGACTTTCTGAAGTAACTTCTCAAATTCCTTTATTTCCCTGCCCTGCAATTCCGTGGGCAAGTGGAAAAACTGCCCTCTGTTATCCCACTGCTCCTTAAGTCACTAACATTTCTTTAAAAAGGGTGTGTGCTGGCAGCGTGCAGCAAATAAGACAGTGGGCAGAGCAAGCAACAGCCAAAACCTCAAAATATAGCATGAATGTCTAGAAACTGCCTGTAGGTATACAGCTATTGTATTTCTTGCAACTTGCTATCAAACAAGTGTCACTGAACAACCAACCAAACCCTGGTTCTCCTGTTGTGCTTGTATGCCATCCAACATCGATACATGTCCGTATAGCTAGTAAATGTGAAGTAAATAGCATAGTAAGCATGAAGTACATACCAATAGAGCGATGATTGTGGCTGGGCAAAATTATTTGATGTGCTGAGTGGAAGCAGCTAGAACAAAGTTATTTAAAACATCTCTGGTAGAATTTCAACTACCCTCATTCCTCAGGATACTTGCTTTGATGTTGTCTTGAGGACAGCAATGCCCAATATGTGCCTGGTAAGAGACACAACCTGAACTTTCACAGTGTTCAGGTTTCCAGAAGGTCTTTCAAGTAAGTATTAACAAGTTTGAATAGGTCTTGCTATTATTTATTTAAACTTGTCATAATATTATTACTGAATGATTGTATGTTGTTTCGGCTGAATTAACTGCTTTGTGTGATTTGAATACATGCCATGTTTTACCCCTTCAGAATCAGCTGTATGTTCCGAGGAAGCAGGACCTAATAAAATGTTCTCTGTTGGTTTCACTTACTTGGACTTGAATGCTCTGACTGGCAGGAGGGGAAGGCTGTTTTGTTGAGGACAGAAAGCCTCTTCATCTCCTGCATAGGCTTTTGCTTGAAGTGAGGTCTGAATTGGGGCTAGAAAGCCCCTCTGGGTCAAATCGGTTCATCTAGCTGTCTGTTCTTTGCGAGTAGCACAAGGAGCTATTCAGGGGGAGCTTGCAAGCATGGCTACGTTCCACCATCCATTTCCCTCATATTTCCCAAGCATCCAGAGCTGTTATGTCAAGGCTGTTAAAGGCTATGTCCTTGGCTGTTAAAAGGTATATCCTTGTCTACTTTTCTCAGTCTACTTACAGCAGCAGTTACAATGTACCGATTCCTTTCAAATACTGTATGTGCTATAGATGTTATTTTGCCCTTTGGAAGTAAAAGTGAGCCTTCAGATAGCTTCCAGAAATGCTTTGTTGATAGATGTGTAATTGTTTCTATAAAGCAGAAGTTGGCCATCAATATGAAAATGTTAAATCCCCTATTTCCATCTTGTTTGTTTGTAGGGCTAGATGATATTAAAATGAATTTTTGCCCCCGAGAAACACTTAGTGAAACCTAATACTGATGTGATATTTTGGTCCTTAATTTATCGTATGCAAGAAGGCTTATCTGTTATCTCCGTGTAATAAAATCACATGCTCCTTCAGCAGAATCTGAGTTTCACCCTGTTGTGTTTAAAAAAGCAAAACTTCAGGAATTGCATTTCATTCCTGTGTTCCTCATGTCAGAAGGCTGCACACAGACTTTCAAATTGAGGACATCATGTTGAAAAGTGTTGGTGGGAAGGTTGTCTCTCCTCTTTCCCCCTCCCTTTCTTTCCTCCCAAGTCCTGTTCCCAAGAACCTTCACATGTAGGACCTCAGGCATGACCAGTTCATGTGGGGTCAAAATTGATGCCACCTGGCTGCTAGCTTCTGTCCCAGTGGCCAAGACCCAGTCCCTGGCTGTGTGGTTTCTCTTCCTCAGTTTCCATGCAAGTCCTTGAAGTTCATATTGTTGAGAACTTGTGTGCCCAAAGTTGGTGCTGGAATGACACTAGATGAGGTAATGGGGTTTGCTGTTTAAACTCTCTTACCTTTCAAAAATCATCCTTTTTGGAAGCTTCCAGTTTGGACAGCGGAAAACCATCTTAAATATGAATTGAGGACCTGGGCAGTACTGTGCTGCTCTGTACTATAGCCCTGTCTTAAAGTTTCTTCTGAAACCCTGAAAGCTGTGGAAAAGAAGCACAGCTTAACTGGAAATAATGAATTTTTTAATCAGGCTGCATGTCATGGATTGCTCATTGTGGGAGTGACTTGAACAGTCATAAAGGTTATATACCTGATTATAAGGGGAAAAGGTGACAGGGTGGAAGACATTAGTTCTGTTGTGTATATGTAAGTGCTAATGTGCAGGGACCTCAGTGCATTTGCTGATATGTTTGGTTTTTTTTTTTCTTGTTTAAGTTTTGATGAACCATATGCCAGGAAAAAGAGATTTAAAACATGGTTGGTTGCTTTGAAGAGTGAACCTGTTTTAAGAAAATGCATGAGTTTTTGCCAGTAACTTACCTAAACCCTTGTTTAGATCGTGTCTTTGTCAGATGCTTGGAGTCATTTAGAGTGCAGCATTGAGCAATCGTTGCTGTCCATCAGTCAGTGAGTGGTTTGCGTATTTGCTTATAGACTTATGTGAAAGAGTCTCAAAATAGTGTTTCTTAGTAGCCAGCTGTTGTCAGTATTTCCTTTTTAACTGATTTGTAAATTCACCTTGTGAGGTATCTTAGTGCGTGGAAATAGAAATATTTGTGATATACCTGTGTTTGCAAAAGACAAAATGGTAACAGTGGTTAACTAAATATTCTTTGTGGCCCCAAAACCTTCCAATTCAGGAAGTTGCTAAAGGCATGGGCTGTGAGTTCATCAGTTACTTCAGTGTCTGTTGTGAACATGAATGTAGTCTTAATGTGCTGAAGAAGCAGATTCAGAAACCACTGTTTCTTGATGTTTTAGAAGTGTTTTATTTGTAAAGACTTCCAGTAAGTTGCAGATTTGATTAAAAAAAACCAAACCCAAACAAACCCAAACCACTAAGCTGAAATACTAAACAGAAACTCTAAACATGGGATTCGACATGCTTTGTAGGGCATACAGTACTTTGCTGTGGGATTAACTACAAGTGAAAATGGGCTTCACGGTGCGTCTGGTGACCTTGACTCCTTCCTTTCAGTGGACAGAGAGGATGAAGCAGTTGGGTATTCAGGTGATATGTAGATTGTATGGATGATAAGTCTCAGTACATAAACTGTAAAAATCTAAAAGGCTTTGATATACTTGGCTTCCTAAAAAATTGTGGTGAGAATCAGGGTTTAAATGTTACAGAAAAATGTGTGAGTGGTTTGCAAAATAGTGACACCATGCGACTGCACAAGTGTAAGGAGAAGGATGCTTGTAAAACTTCTTCTGCTTTTCTTACTTACATCCCTGTTCTTTTTTCCTTTGACTGTATTTGCTCGCTTGCTTTTTGTTTTCTTTTTGTGAATGTATTCAAATATTGAGACAATAAATATCAGATCCAGAGGGCTAAAATTTTGTGTAGGAATGGTGACAGGAGCAGAATTTGAAGAATGAAGATCTGTATTTACACTTATTTCAAAGCTGGTATAAATGAATGCCTGTTTATAAAAACAGGATAATTTTAATTTTTTTTTTTTCTGGGATTGTTAAGTCTATTTGTCAGTACCTCCCTAGACTGGGCAGTGGTTTGCGTTTTGTTGATAGTACATTGCCATCTAGTGACTGCTCACATGAAGCCGGGGAGAAATTACCAAGGAAAAATGTTGGTGAGAGCAGATCATAGGGTGCAAGGTCAGATGGTTCATAGCTGAAAAAAAACTGCTTTATGGAAGGCCGAGTAAGCTGAAGTCTGATGCCTTGTACCTTGAGACGGGACCACTGCAAAAAATGCTCCTTGTGTGAGAGTGTGGTCGAAGGTGGTGTGAGCTGTACAAGGTGAGGATGGCTTTCTTACACAGCCAGCCATAAGTCTGGCACTTGCAAATTTTTAGGTTTCAGTTAGCAATTTAATTACCTTAAGATCTTTGCAAACACTTTTTTTTTTTCCCAGACACTGTCATAATCTTTAGGTGAAGGCAACTTAGATTTATTGTGAATGAAGGTAAGCATTTAAACAGTATATATACTTTTTTCTCTATTTCTTTGCAGCTTGATCATATATTGTCCCCCCCACCTATGCCTTTTCGAAAATCCAGCAGTCCTGAAGTCTCTTCTGGCCCTGGAAAGTCTTCTAAATTTAAGAGGCAGCTGAGTGAAGATGGGAGACAGCTCAGAAGAGGAAGCCTTGGAGGTGCGCTGACTGGTGAGTTTGGGGTGTGCGTAATGTCACCTGGAGGTTTAGCAGCTGTGGAGCTGATGGCACCTTGAACCCTGGCATTTGCCCTGTGGCCAAACCCTTTGGTGGGGGGTTTGAGCTCCACTTGGAGTTTCCATAAAATTTCTTCCATCAGGGTTCCCTGATTGTCAGTGAGGTGAGCATGTGTCGGAGGCTCTACCTCCATTGGGTGCTAATAGGTGGCCAAGCACAGCCTAAAAATGACCCACTTATTGACATTTCTAGGAGTATGGCATTTATGTTGCTGACTTAGTTTGGTGGCCTAAGGGTTGTTGAGGTGTGCTTGCATGCATTCATCCATGGGATCACATACATCTTCTTTCCTCAAGGAGCTGAAGTGCACAGGTGGTCCCTTTAGACTTGGTTTCATTAAAGAAAAAGCAATTTGGCCTCATTTATCTGGTGGATTCCTCCCGGGGAAAGAGGGGCATTACCAGCTAGCTACTGGCTGTGGACCACAACTTCTGTTCCATGGAGCCATGCAGAAGCAGCAGGATGCTTGAGGAGTGCTTAGGCCCTCCCTGCCCTGATAGCATCTGTGGAGGATGCCAAATGCTGAAATTGTGATTGCATCCTGGGAGTTGTATGGCTGCGGCAGTCACTGAAGAGTGTTTGGTTTTGAGTATGGAGTGAAATTAATGTGAAAACATTGGGACGGGTTAGCTGGCACTTGCTTTGGGTATTTCAAGAAAAAGAATTTTTAAATTCACTAGAATTTGGCAATTAAATATATTCTTGAAGTGCACACTTTCTACCAGTTTGAAGAATTTGTTGTGAAGAACAGGATATAAAGTACTTGGTAAGAGGGGCAATAGATTTTGGTATATTTAGTGGAAGGAGTAAATATTGGTACTCATCATCTTGTTTTACCTGATCAAGTGGTGTTGATTTGATATCAAAATCGAATAGGTGAAATTCAGGTTAGAGAAGGTTGAAGTGGCATTTACTTAAGATGTGACTGTCTTCTGTCTCTAAATTCTAAATACGTTGTTGAGAGGTGTTTTTGCTTGGGAATGAAAAATGGTGCCATAGGGGATAGAGCTGACTCTTCTGCCATAAGTGTCTGGGAAGTGCTTTTAAAGTATTTGCTTTTCTCAGTTCCTTCCCACCTTTCTCCCTGTATTTACACTGCAAGAGGCTCCAAGAAGCTATTGCAATACTTCTCTTGGTCTGTAATCAGTAGCTTAGAATCGCCTACAACACTTCTGATGAGTGACAGATCATATTTTTTTTACCTAAGTTGGTTAAAAATTAGGTTGTCTCATAGGAAGAAAACACAGATACTACTACAGGAACTTCTTGTGTTATATCAGCACATAATTGTTGCTGTCATTTTTAGGGTCATTAGGGTAAGATTTGCCATTTCCCTTGCAGTGTCATTTTTATCAAGAGTTGTATTATGAAGATTTTGGAAACAATATAAGAGTATTTGTGATCTGTATGGGCTTTTGTGAAAAATAAGTGACTTACAGCATTCTGAAGTGTTGATTTAGCTAACCTTATCAGTGAACTTTCTGGCTTCTCTGGAGTATTACTGCTCTAAAAACTTGAAGTGTAGGCCAAATTTTACTGAAACTAAAAATTGCCAGCACACTACTTATTATTTCACCAGGAGCTGGGGTGGGTTTTAAATTTTGCTTTTGTTTAACTTTAAAGTAGGGTTGGTGGTCTTTAAAAGTTTAATTTACCCATATAAGCCCTCCGGATGAAGAGGGAGATGGCAGCCTAATCAGAAACAAACAAAGCAAATGTGTTCTGTTGCTGTAGTCTCTGGTCTTTATCTCTGTGCTTGAATTATTGCTTGAGGTCTTTATAAAGTGAAATGGATATGCTTTTTGTCTGCTTCCAATATGTTGTACAGGGTTTCATGTCAGGGTTTGGGAATATAGTGTGCAATGATGTTAAACTGCTTTATTACTAATGCACTTTAAATGAACCTGAATACCCTAAGGCTGTGGTATGTTAAAATAGTTTTAATATCTTAACAGCTTTCATGATACTGATTAAATTAATCAAAGTCATTCTGATGACAGAAGGTTCTTAATATTCTTTTGGGATCTTTTAAAAAATTGATTTTAAAGCAACAGCTGCAGATAGATAACTATTTCCTAGGATTGTTTCAAATGCTCAATAATCTGAAGTTAATAATTTCAGTGTTACCTTGGACTTATATTTACCTACCTTTTTTTACATAATTAAATGCTGGGTTTTTTTTTTTTTTAGTTTCCTTAGTGCTTAAGAGTGGCTTACTATTCTGGTTTGAAACTACAAGAATCCCAATATAAAAAAAGTGGGGAGCAACGATCAGGCCTTCTATTAAAATGAGTGAGCTGACATGTCCTTGGTTTGGGTTTATTTCTATGCTCACACATCCTCTGCCTAATTTCTGTTTCAGTCTTAAATGTTTCTGAAAAGATACTTATGGTCCATAAGGGGGGGGGGGGAAGTATTTGGAGACCTGTCATCTGGCAAAGTACTTAATCTTTAATATCACTTTACACTTATTACTGTCTTCCTTTAGTCTTACTTCTGTTTTGTTGCTTTTAATACTCTTTTAGCTAAAGTGCCAGGGTATCTGTCCATTGGAAAATAGTTTAGAAAGGTATTTTTGAAATTGTTTAAGATACAGCCTCTACCTCTGTTGTTCAAAAGTGCTACCTTCACTAAACTCCTAGAAATATATTAAGTGATGGTAAGTAAAGCAAGAGAGAAGACTCCTAGCTTACAAATTTGCAGAGTATTCCTATGCTGATGCTTGTTCCTCACTCCAAATGTTAGAAAATAAGTGAATTGTGCTTTGCGTGTTACTTTGACTTTCCCTTTGCTGTTAAAAACACAATATTATTGAGCCATAGAGCATAAGTAGTATTAATGATAAAAAAACAAAATAAAAAATTAATTTATTTATATAAAACTGGATAGTGCAAATCCTGCAGGGCTGAATACTAATAGAGGTAAATAGATAGGGTTTTTATCTCTGGGAATAGATCCCAAATAAATGAGTTTATTGGGCTTTACAAGAGGGAATAATGTTATGCATGATATATGAGAAGAAATAAAATCTATATTGTTGCAATATATTGAATGAGACTTACAAAACCTGAAGGGTTACAGTTACTGAGAACCTACTACTCTGAATTGACTAAAGTAAATTAGAAAACTCTTTATATAGGAATATGAGAAAAATTGAGAATGATGCACCAGGTGTTTCCAGTGGGAAATCAACACAAGGGAGAGGAGGTCTGGAAACTTGGAGAGGTGGGATAGAAACTGAACTTATATCCCACATAGCTTCAGGGAAGCTGGAACCCAGACATTTTTTTAATTGCCCAAGTTTAAGCAGTATAGCAACCACATGCTTTCAGTGACGGGCAAAGAACGCTCTTCGGAGTTGAAGAAAATGAAATTGGTGTTTTTGAGAATAAATCTACTATTGCTTCCTGTTGAAAATTGCTTGGGAACCACTGATATTAAATAAATTTTGTCCAATAAAATAAATGAATACTGGTTCCCGGAGACACCATGGTATTATATTTTGAAAAAGTCACTTCAGCTTAATTGTTGTGACAGTGTTGCTTTCCTTAATCTTCATCCCCAAGGAGGGGGAGGAGGAAGACTTTTGGAGAAAGAGAGACTGAATTTGGGATGAAAATACATTATTGGATGTGGCCTGCTATTAGTCTAGCAAATCTATTTTAACAGGTCTTGTTGTGAAGTGCTAGCACTACTGCTTAATACAAAGGATGAAAAAGAATATTTCATAATGGGGGTTGCTAAACATGAGCATTCATGAGACAGAACAACTTCAGAGTAAAAGTGTTTGAAAGTAACTTGTGACCAGTTCCTCTTTTAATTTAAAATGTGATGTTTCCAAAGGGTTACAGAGTTTTAGGCAGCAAATCCAATACTTATACAATAATCAGTGTTTGCTATTCTCCTCTTCTGCTGCTTCTGCATTGTAATTCCTCTCCTGCTCCAGCTTTGCCCTTCCCTGTGTGCACCCATTCCCTTAGCACGGCTTACGACATCATTTACCTGGGAAGTAACCTGGAGTTTTAAAAGATCTGCTTATGCCACAGATGGTGTAAGACACAATCCTTGCGCAGCTTGTTCAACTGCGGAATAAGCTGTCACAAAGCTGAGCTGTACTCATTTAGTAGTCCTAGGTCAAATACAGAGGGAAAAGATCATGGCTTCAGGAGGACGCTGGTGCACTCTGGGTGCAGGGGCGTTTGAGGAGTGCTGGACAGACTGAGAGCAAAGCGTGGTCAGGTGAGGGCAGCTCAGCTCTGTTCTTCTTGCGACAACAGACTTGTGTGCGTACACATGTATTTAAATGCCTCTCCCCCCAGCCTTAGATTGCCTTCTTAAGGATTCCTAACACTGCACAGACTGGGGCTTTAAAACTTGTTTCTAATCAGGAGAAAAGATGTTTAATTAAAAAGCTGCTTTTCTGTGGTGGCTGGTTTTCTTGATCTCTGCAAGCTTCAAAGGGCTGTCTGCAGTCAGAGGGTTTTTTGGCTTAAATTGTCTACAGATTTTAGTTTGCTGTGTTCAGAGATGCTTAAACAGAATTCATGGCAGAAAGTAATGTGAAAGGCTGAGAAATTAAATGAGCTTTTACTGCAGAGGGGGTTAACCTGTTAAATCACTCGGACAAGCAAATCGAATTGGCCTTGCTTTCGTGGTCCCATTGCTGCTCCTCGGTTTGCACCACAGCGTGCGGTGCAGCTCAGTTCAGTCTCCTCAGCTGCTCTGGTGCAGCATTTGGAGATCACTATCTCCCTTTCTACTTCTGAAAGGTATGAGAGCATATTGCTGGGAAGAGTTTGTATTTTGCAGAGTGCTGCAGCTAGCTTAGCTGTCTCTCCGCTGTACTGATAAGCTGTACAGTTAAATATCTAAGAAAAAAATACACTGCTACCTATATTTTGAACTTCTTATCTTGCCTCCTGTTATCTCATCAATAACTGCCTGGAAACAGACTTCCTGCTGGGCTAATTGTGTCTAATTGTGGTAGGGCTGTTATCTTGCTAGCCTTAAATTGATCTTATACAAATGCTAGTTACGTAACACATAGAGATTTCATTTTATAGCATCTTTAATCCAAAGATCCTAAAGCACTTGACATTAATGAATTTACCTCATGATCTAGTGAAGAGCTAAACCCTAAGAAATCTTGGGATGTATGTATTTTTTTCTTCTCTAATATTCCTGCTTTGATCAGCTTTCTACCTCTAAGTCATCAGTCATCCAAATATGCTCAGCAATTGTTGCTATTCCCATATAACTAACCTGTCATTGATTTGAAATGAATTTGGGGATTCTTAATCTGGTTTTTGCATCAGAGATTCATCACGCTACTAACAGTAATTAGCAGAAAGATCAACAGCTTTATGGGCCATGAAGAACAAGCTGTTCTCTTCTCCATGGGTTGGCATGTGCTGGCAGGACTTGGAACGGGAGGCTTTCTCCGTTCATACAGGGCTTTCACAAACATTATGCTGTATAATTTTTTTGTTTTCATTAATATTGTTGAAAATGCACATTAGCTCATTAAGCCTTACTGTGTCAAATATTTGATACAATTGTAGATGGGGAAAGTTGGGCATAAAATCACATGGCTTGCACCTTGAAACCTCCTTGGAAACGGCACCTTCCCATTCCATACAATTGCATATCATAACTATGATGTGTTTATTTTAGTGGCAACATTTTTAAAAGATTATTTTTATTAATGATGGCCAATTGGTGTAGATAAGGGCAATTGTTCCTTATTTCCTCTATACAATGTCAAAATTGTTTGCCGACTTCCAGTTATGGGACTAATTAATTATACATGTGCCACTCCATAAAAAGCCCTGTGATTTCATAGCTGTCTCTGGGGATGCGGCTTGGTGGGCTCCTGTTGGCCTATCTCCATCTCCAGAAGCCAAGGTGCTGTAGGGTGCGGGGGAAGGACGGCTGCCAGTGCTGAAGCTCTATCAGACGTGCCTTTCTGTAGGAAATTTTACTTCCTGTGCTTTCTTCCCCTCACATACCAGAGCAGAAGTACGTTTCAAAATGGCTTGCATCTTCGCAATGCGTGACAGGACTGGATGTACTTGGTTTAGAAAGTCTTTTGAGCTGCAGCTGCCAGAGGGGTCTCCCCGACAGCAGTGGAGGGAGGGTAAGCAGCCCAGCACTGGTGCTAAAATCGGTGGGTACAAAAGGAGGGAAGGTTCAAAAGCGAGGTGTGGATAGGAACAGGCACAACACTCTTCAGGAGCACTGCCTACCCAGAGCATGTCCTGGAGTCTTTTCACCGCCTTACTCAAAGGCTTCCTTAAAGCACTGTACCATGTGTTAAACTTCCTCCAGAATCAGCAGAGACAGAAGCAAGCTATTCTGTCATTACACACCTGAGAAATTCTTTTTTTAAAGCATGCAATATAAAGCTGTCTTCTACAGATGAAGTAAATATATTCTGCTATGAAATACGCATTTTTAAATGGCTCTTGGTGCACTGGTGGTTGAGATGACATTAGGTTATATTCGTCATTGTCAGCTACCTTCATCATTTAAGGCTTCAATCAGCCTGCATAGTTGAGTTGATTTTTACTTCCCTGTGTGCCTAGCAAGGTAATTTCCATATTCTTTGACATGTCTGGAATCTGCATCATGTAATAGTCTGAGATGAGAATAGAAGATATTGTATTCCTGTCTCGTTATTTTGCCTTTAACTCCTTGATTGCTGCTTAATTGTGCTTGTATCATCAGAACATGAGAAGTTGATTGTTGTTGAGATCAAAGCAAACTGTAGCAGTGGAGTGCCTAATTAGCAGATACATTTGCAAGTTGCCTGTTTTGAAGGGCGGAGAAGTAGAGTTTAACCCTCTTTGGGATGCTTACAGAAGCAGCTTGAATGTTGTGAAGAGTTGCTTATCATAGTGGAAAAATAAAATGTGGAGAAAAGAAATATGCATATTAAATTTCTGAAGTTTTGAGTTGTAGCTCCTTAAGAAATACCCCAAGAGCTGTTGAATTAGCTGGCTCAAGTATGTTGAGCAGTGTAACTGTAGAAGCACACATGAAAGAACTTGCCTGGACTCAGTTAAATGCTTGGGTTTAATCAGCTGTTTACCTAAATCTGAGCTCTGCAAGGCTGCAGTCCTATTGTTTCTAGTACCTGAGCTTGTTAGTGCAGAACTGTCTGCAGTGTATTTATAAATAAATTATAACTGTGCATCAAGATTGCATTATCCATACTCCTAGAGGCGTAAGTTTTCCTTTTTCACCTATGAACTCTCTTGAGTGGATGTTGTGAAGCCAATGGTCTGACCACGTGTGGAGGGAAATTTTACCTGCTTGCTCCAAGACGGGTGCTTTAACATAAGTTGAATGTGCAGCTTGAGAAATGTTTGGGAAGAGGGAAAAGCACTTTCTCTGCTTAATCCTTAGAATGAAGGTTGAAGGCTTAAATGGAAAAGTTTATAGATGTTTTCCAGTGAAAACAGGGGCAGGGTTTTCTATTAAGAAACTCTTTACCTTTTGAAAAATGACTATGAGCATATAGTTACAAATAATTTCTTTAATTATATGGCATAGCAACATATACATGAAACAAGAACAGGGGTCATAGTAGGGACTGTAGAGAAAGTATGTTGACACATCACTCCATGCTTGCCATTCTTAATAGACTTGCTGGGCATTTTCTTCATAGTGCAATGGAAGCCATTTTGTTTTGTATCTTACCTACTTCATAGAAATGATGGTAGCAAAACCCCAAATGTTGAGGTGGTAGAGAGTTGGGATCCAAGAACATTGGCAGCTGGCTGAAGTAGCTGTTCATATAGTGACTGAACTGAACAACAGTGCATTTCCTCAAGTTCTTAAAATTAGAGCATGTGTATTCTAGGCACAACTTGGCTGCAAATCTGCCAGTATTTAGAGTTGCAGGTAAGAGCCATCTCTGACCTCTTGGTGAGCAGGATTCTTGGCTTTGCAAAATTGACTATATCAGGAGGAGTGATAGACCTGTCTCATCATTGCTTAGATGTAGTACAGTTTAATGTGCTTTTGGAAGCAGCATGCATTCAGTCTGAACCTTAAATTTCTGTTTTTTCTCCTATTATCAGGGTTTTAAGAACTGGACCTTCAAATCTTTCTAGAACAAGTGCAAACTGGAAAAAAGGGGTGAAAGGGAAGGAGGAATATCTGTGTATTAGGGTTGTCTTGTAGAACAGACCAACAATGTATAAGTTTTGGAGCTATGTATTAGAAGTATGGAAAAAAAATGCTCTGTTTGGTAAGATAAAGAAAAGGAAGCAGCAGAATGTGCCCATCTCTGAGCTCACTGATAAATAAGGTATCTCCAACAGATGATTTTGCTGAGTTGTATTTCAGTAGAGTTGGGAGGTAGGGAAGTAGAGTTGTAAATGATAACTTCAGGCTGTAGGGTTTTTTTTATCATGCAGATATCAATGTCACTGGCTGCCTAACACTGCTATTGTGGTAGACATTTTTGGTATGGAAAATTAAAAAAACAAAACAAACCCCAAACCCTGCACTCACCTCGCAAATCTAAATAACACTAGAGAGATTTGCTGGTGATCCCAAATGCCTTTCAAGTATTTTAGTGCTGTCATAGTACTTCAATAATAGATAGCAAATGATCAAAATATAAATGTAACTTCAGTCAGTATCTGTTAGTGGAAGAACTCTGAGTAATTTCCATATGAGCAAAATTCTGTATTGTCTTTTAAGTGCCTTTCAGTGAGACAAATTTGTTCCAAGCATGGAAATTATGTTTATTTCTGGAGGAAAGCTAACTGTGTGTGGCTACTTATTCTTGGTAATTGACTTCTATAAACAGTCTTGATTCTGAATCCCTTTGTAGTTAATGGAGGCTTGATTTTTTTTATATCTATTTTGGATAGAGATCTAAACCTGCATCCTATTAGTTTCTGGTCCAAAACTGGATGTATCCTTTTCCAGTTCCAGTTTTGTCAATATTGATGAAATTTTAAGACAGATCTATTGCTTTTTTTTTAAGACTATAATCTCACCCCAAAATTTTGCCTTTGGTGGGCCATGTGTCTTTCATGCATGACCAGATACCAGTTCTTCATCTGATTTTAGAAAGTGAAACCAAGATAGAGCATTCCAAGGAGATTTTGTAGTGCATCAAAAAGTGAAAAATCTGTGAGTGTAGTAGGATTTTTTTACAAGGGCTTCTTGTGCAGTAACAAAAGGAATTATAATTGGGTCAGTTGTAATTATAGCCTTAACTGAGTAATGTTATGTTTAGTGGACAGATTGGTTGAAAGAAAAATGTCACCTCTTGCAACAGACTGGGAAGTCAGCATTGTCCATTAACTTCAACTATGTACAGATGAGTAATATGCAAAACATGCTAATTTTCTTAAGTTGTGGGCAATAAATGAAGTATGAATAAAAAGGTAACTCTTTTTTACCTGCTGGTAGTAACTTGAAATTTAAGTAAAGTTTGCTGATGCGGCCACAGTAAAACAAGGCAAAATACTGAAGTTTCCTAATGATGGCTTTAAATCCATCCACTATTCTTTGCAATTACTGCTAATGGGAATTATGGGCTTTAATTCCTGTCCCGTCTTCACCTTCCCCGCCCCCTGATGTGAGAATAGACCCTGAAGTTTACAGCCTCCACATCATTTTCTACTGTCTGCAACAATTACATTTGAAACAATAAAGCAGAGAGCCCTAACCTCATGGTAAAATACTAACATGGGAAGCTCTTTGCCTTTCACCTGGCAGGTTTATGAAGCTGTAGGGAGGCTCACATATCTGTGGGAGTGAAAGTGATGGTATGTTGCCTCCAGCTTTGGTTTCCACTTCCCGCTGCTCCAGCTGCCCAGGCTGTTTGCCCATGGCCGTGGCTGCCCTGAGATGTGCTGGGGCTGCTACTGCTGCTGGGCAGCCGAGGTGGCGGGGGGGTGTGGCTTCAGTCTTTCCCCCATTCATGGTGAGACCTGTCAATGAACTGTCTTGTCAGTTATTTTGGGAGGAAAGCAGGAGTAGGAAGAGGGATAAGTACCCAACTGTGGTTCCTTTTTATGACCCAGAGCGATCTGTGGTAGGGTCCAGTTTTGTCTTCCACCATGGCTTGTTCCTGTTCCTCTGAGGTGTTGCTCACGCTCATAAGGCTCCCCAAAGAGAGGTGAGGAATAAGTAACCCACTTGAAACCCTCCTTGGCAAATCTGATTTGACCACAGAAGTCAGGTCTTGAGATAAGATCGTTTTTTTTTTTTACTTCAAAGTAGTGAGGGAGAAGAATTAGCTTTCTGAATTGTTTTCAAATAATCTGCACTTACATGTACATAAATATGTATAATTGATTTATCAAAATAATTAAGTGAAATAAGTATTTCTTGGCCCTTGCCTTAAAGATGTCAGAGGCAAGAGGCTATTTTGAAGGCTGCTATTTCACAGCAGCTAACACAAACACATGGATGCTTGCTTCAGTTCCCTCTGTGGTAGACTGTAACCATATGCACAACTTCTGCTTTGGACTAATTCTGTCCATAGTTACTGTCAGCCCAAATCCAGATGCTTCCATTTTAGCAAAGTACATACCTGTCTTCCATTTACAGTTGTGTAACAGAGAACTGCTTTTAATATTTTCATAAAAAAATATTTCCATCAAAAACTTTAAAGATGCGTCTTCTGTATTTATCTTTACATTTTGACTAATTACAAAAGAGACTTTCCAGCAGTGCAATCTATGCTGTCCTAAGTACTTTTGTAAAGGCAAAAACTTATTTGGATGCCAGAAGTTTTTTTCTGTCATATGGAAGTGTTAAAACATCAGACTGCTGAAGATTTGAGACAAGTAATTTCTCAATTACAATTGAAAATGGAACATTTATAGATATTAGATTTAAGCTCATTTAGTAATTCTCAGCTATCCCGTTGGGATATGGATTTGAGAGGGAGAGAGGAAGGAGAGTAATACTTTAGCAGTAGGAAAGGTTTTTATTATTAGAAAAAAGCAAACCCCACCTTCTGTGGCTGATCTTTGAGGAAGCATATGTGGTTTTTAGTCTCTTTTGGCCTTATACAGTAAGGCATACAACAAGTATAGATACACTGGATGCAGTAGAAGTAAGAAGTAACAAATATTCTGTTTGGACTTTCTACAAATACCCCATATAAAGGGAGCCGAACGTATGAGAAGCAAGTTCAAAGCAAAGATGACACTGAACTCCAGTGATGTATTCTGTATGTCCACCAACTATTATGTAATATCATTAAATAATGCTAAGTTATTACCATTACGTAATCAACTTAAGTCACCTTTCATCGAAATGCGTTTTGACAAATGTGCTGGACTAATGAGGATCACATTTTGATGTGGGAAGAGATGCCTCTGCTAACACATGGTGTTGTGACTTCAGGCTCTCCTGATAGTTTCAGGCACAGGACAGGTAGCAGAGATGCCAGCAAAGCCTCTGCAGAAGGCATGGGAGGAAGTCAAAGATCGTCTTGGGATTGAATGGGACAGCAGTAGGGGACCTGTATCACTAGATTGCTCATCTGTATCAATAGCTGATGAAAGTAGATGAATGAACATTACTACCTGTGTGGCAGTGGTCTGTTGTTAGATGGAGATTACCTTGGACACTGGCAGTGTCTATGTGCTGTATATGGGCCAAAATGCTGAGTTAAGATGGAAGGGATGAGGTGGAGCTGAGATGAAGTCTTCCTCTGTGTCCCCACAAGTCAGTTCACTCAAAAAGGGGTCACTGCTTGCAGTGTTAAACTAGAAGGAATAAATGAATGCAGTGTGAAAATCAGTAATGTATTTCAGCTCAAGTTTTCTGTGTAATACTGATACTTAAATCATGTAACAGCAAGGAAAAGTGTGGATATGTGTAAATTCAAGGAGGTATTAAAAACAAATCTAAAAGGGGGGAAATACATACAATTATGATCAGAACTGTAGCAGGAAAAAGTGTAGGAGTACTATAGGGACAAGAAAAAGGAGTGGGTAGCCTGAGGGGAATATTGACTTGGTTTTTTTAAGTGAAGTAATCCAGGGAGAGTTGCTGACTAACTCATTGTGGGCAAGGGCTGTTTTATTGTATGGTGGTTTAGCTCAGTGGCACCCTAATCCCTTGAAGAAAGCAGACTGAGTTTGGGATGAATTATTTTTTTTTTCTATAAGAAATGTTGATGTTCCATTTGCTTTTGGAATGAAAAAGCCTCATTGCATTCCTGTAAAGTATATCCAACTTTTATTTTAAGAAGCACAGTACTGAGGTACAGTTGTTATTTTCTGGATATTTTGTTGCAGTTGGCATTCTTGCTGGTAACTGCTAATCTCCTGAGAGTATCTCTCTGCGTAAAAGTTAGTTATTCCCAGAAAGAGATTTATCTGTTACCATCTTTTTACATGAGTCATGGCTACTTTTGCTTCTATTGAAAGCATATTTATTATATACCATTTCTGTGCTTAAAAGCATATATGGATGTACTATGAAAAGAAGAACTGGAGTTCTAGACAGTCTTCTACGCTTGCCTTAGTTTCAGCATGTTGTGAAATCCGCGATGCCCGCAAGGATGGGAGGAGAGACCATTCCAGCATCACACATGCTCACATTTTCACTGGCAATTTTGATCAAGTCTCCTGCCTAATTAGCTACTCCACAGACCCGCCAATGTTACTTAATGTTTCTAGAGGTTAATCATGCAAGAGAAATATAGGAATATTAAGTGAATTCTTACAGTGCAGACACTGGCCCTGATGCTGAGTTAATCAACTCTGCTTTCTTGACAGTCAGGCAAAATCTTACAGTTGAAGGAAGCACTCACTACAGGATTTTGTTGTCCTAAAGAGTTGGATTGCCTCTCCTCTGGCTTCTGTACCAAAATATCTTAGCCTTTCTTTGAGATGTTTGAGCAAGATAAAAACTCAATAAAATGTACATGCCTGTAAAAGACAGAGAATAAAGGTGACTATTAGAGATGTTCTGTGTCAGCGCAGCCCTGCACATGGCAAGGTCCAAAGTGCTCTGCTCTGCTGAGTGACTGACATGAATAGGAATATTAGCTCTCCATGTTTTGGATCTGGCTCCCATTCAAAATAAAAAGCAAGTACAAGCATTAATAATACCACTTATTTCTCATATGCCTTTCTCTTCCTAGACTTCACTGACTTGTTATTTAAACCTTTTTGGCTTGGGATCCAAACCTAGCAAAAATACATTAGTTTGTGGACAAAATACAAATTATTACCTTAATTTTTTTCTCTTGGGAAGATCAGCAGGATTCATCTGAAATGAAAATTAGTGCAGTCTGAGAAAGGGCTAGTATCTGACAATAGATTTCGAGATTAGTTTCAAACCCCTACTAGAAAGCACATTGGTTAACCAAAGATTAATGCTCTTCCTCAGTTTTACAAGCTTTGTTAAAACAGATCTGTTTCTTGCTTGCATTGTACTTTGTTCTAAAGATCAGAGGAAAACTCTGTTGCTTTTCAAGTATCGATTTGTATAATGATAAAATGCACTAAGAGCATGCTACAGTGATCAGGTTGCAAATTGTTTAACGTAATTTTCCTGGTGGCTTCTAGAGTGGGTTAATACAGAGTTTCTAAGAGGGATTTGTGTAGTGTATGTCTACCTGATGAAACAGGTGTCACCAAAGCTTTTTACTGGGGTTACCATCAGTGATATCTTGTCTTGTTTGGACCTGTCCTGACTGCTGGAATTTTAGGAGCCTTCTTGCAGAGTTTCATTACAGTGTTTGTAGTCTGCATTCTAGCCTGAGAGATTTTCATAATCAGGGACCCAGGACTAGGAAACGTCTAGTATCACAGAACGGCAAGGGTTGGAAGGGACCTCCAGAGATCATCTAGTCCAACCCCCCTGCTAAAGCAGGGTCACCTAGAGCATGTTACACTGGACATCATCCAGGTGGGCTTTGAGTATTTCCAGAGAAGGAGACTCCACAGCCCCCCTGGGCAGCCTGTTCCAGTGCTCTGTCACCCTCAAAGTAAATAAGTTTTTCCTCATATTCAACTGAAACCTCTTATGTTTCAGTTTGTGCCCATTGCCCCTTGTCCTGTTGCTGGGCACCACTGCAAAGAGTCTGGCTCCATCCTCATGATCCACCTTTGGGATATTTTTATGGGTTGATGAGGTCCCCTCTCAGTCTCCTCTTCTTCAGGCTGAACAAGCCCAACTCTCTCAGCCTTTCCTCGTAGGGGAGATGCTCCGGTCCCCTCATCATCTTTGTTGCTCTCCTCTGAACTCTTTCTAGGAGTTCCTCATCTCTCTTGAACTGGGGAGCCCAGAACTGGACACAGTACTCCAGGTGGGGTCTCACCAGGGCAGAGTAGAGGGGGAGGAGAACCTCCCTCGACTTGCTGGCCACGCTCCTCTTAATGCACCCCAGGATGCCATTGGCCTTCTTGGCAACAAGGGCACACTGCTGGCTCATGGTCAGCTTGTTGTCCACCAGGACTCCCAGGTCCCTCTCGGCAGAGCTGCTTTCCAGCAGGTCAGCCCCCAGCCTGTACTGGTGCATGGGGTTCGACCTCCCCAGGTGCAGCACTCGACACTTGCCCTTGTTGAACTTCATCAGGTTCCTCTCCACCCAACTCTCCAGCCTGTCCAGGTCCCGCTGAATGGCAGTGCAGCCTTCTGGTGTATCAGCCACTCCTCCCAGTTTAGTGTCATCAGCGAACTTGCTGATGGTGCACTCTGTCCCCTTGTCCAGGTCATTGATGAATAAATTGAACAAGACTGGGCCGAGTACTGAGCCCTGGGGAACTCCACTAGCTACCGGCCTCCAACTGGAGTCTGCCCCACCGATCAGAACCCTCCGAGCCCTGTCATTCAGCCAGTTCCCAATCCACCTCACTGTCCACTCATCCAACCCACACTTCCTGAGCTCCCCTATGAGGATGTTATGGGACACAGTATCAAAAGCTTTGCTGAAGTCAAGGTAGACAACATCCACTGCTCTCCCCTCATCTACCCAGCTGGTCATGTCATTGTAGAAGGCTATCAGGTTGGTCAGGCATGATTTCCCCTTGGTGAATCCGTGCTGGGTACTCCTGTGAACCTCATCTTTTCATCGACTCTCAGGAGAGGAGTCAAAAAGCAAGTAAAGGAAATGCATAGACCTCTTTTGATGTGTAAAGCATTAAAGAAACAAAACCTGTTGAAATGCAAGGTATGTACAACTTTGTTTTTTCCACTCACTTTTTCTTTTTTTTTTCCTTCCTGGATGAGAAGGAGTTAACCTTCTGAGGTGATAGTTATAAACTGTAACTGACTGCATGTGTCACTGGTGTATTCCAGGATTGACATTGATGGAATATCAAAGGTGTGGACCTTGCAATCAATGCCTTAAGCTTTCTATTGTATTCTTTTAGTTGAGGGTGGTGGGAGCCTATGTAAAAAGGTAACCAGAATTTGACAGAAACAGGCAGAGAGAAACAGATGGGAAATTAATTCAGTTTTTCTAGGTCTGGAAAACGTTATCCTGGATAATTGGGCAAGAAACCACAGCTTTCTTGTTCATTTTTCTTCTAGTCTCAGGCAAGCTGTTAGCAAATTGGGTGAAAAATGTGTATGGGTTCTGCTTTACCAGTGTAACAAAGAACAACAGCACATTTTCAAGACTAATTGGGAAGCATTAAAAAGATTATCCTGTTGTGCTGCTTGGGAACTTTCTAGCTCACAAGACAGTTTCCAGAAACCTCAGCAACTCTCTGTGGATCTGCTGTTAAAAATAAGGTTATGAAGCTGAGGCCTTTGATTTCCTGGCAAACCTATGCCCATCTGCCAGGGTGCAAATCCTGTGTCAGTGATCACGCACATACCCACTCCATAGTTCTCCGAGGTGACAAGATCAATGAGGTTGGAATTATTAATTTCAGGAAACAAATGTTTAGGACGTGTTTTGGAGAACGGGTTTTGTTTGCGCTGTTCAATCAAAATCTTGCATTGTGTTTTTGAACCTAGATTTGATTTAAAAAAAAAAATAATCTTTTGAATTCTTTCTTTACCTCATCAGCTTCTTGGTCTTCTAAGAGAAGTCAGTTGCTTTAGTAGTGTGATTGCCTCACTCGCTCTCAGAGATAACTAAGAACCTAAGGTGGACGTATTTGCCAAGATCAGTATATAGCCTCTTGTCCTGTTTCTTGACAGTGGCTGAAAGTAAGCTAAAAGGAACAGTATCACTACATGCTTATCCTCTTAATATAATTCCTAAATTCTTCCTGCTGCCGGTTTGCAGCTTGGGGCCTTTCTGCCTCATTAGAACCTGTGGAGAGACAGTCCAGACCAAGTGGCAGTGCTTTGATGGGGGGTCTGACCTTCCATTGCACTGGGCCTGAGCTTGCCTGGCCACAGTGAAATGACACTGCTGAGTGGTGAGCGCAGCAACCACTGAGGAGGGGTATATCAATGGCTCCCTGAGAGCCTGATGTGAGCGTGCCTGAGGAATGGCGGGTCCATGCCTTGGTGATCTCCCCTTACTTGGGATGCCTGGTAAGGGTATTTTATTGGGAATTGAGTGATACCTATTAGGTAAATTATAAGGAATTTTGGAATAGAAGCAGAACAGTCCCCACTCATAGGGTGGTGTAGTTGTTATCCACATAGTAAGTGCCTGATTCCAATAAACCTGACTTTGTACCTCAGACTTGGAACCTTATTCCTTCAAGGGGTAGGTAGCGGCATGGGTTCACTTTGGGTTACCCCTCAGAATTTAGGTTTCTTTGGTTCAGACCCACCATTCTGGATGTTTGCGTCTGTTGTTGCATTGTGTTTCTAGGTAGGAAAAAGGTACAGTTGTGAGAATATTAAAAAAATTAATTTGCCTAAGTGCAGCCTGTGGAAGGGTGATGTGAAGTGCTAGCAAATAGGTAGCATAAATTCTGGCCTGGTGGAATTCCCTCTGGTCAGGGCTATAGTGAAAGAAACAAGTGTTTTGGAATGGTAGGAGGGTTATCTTGTAGTAAATGCTGTCTGTTGCATTGTCTCATTTGCAACATCTAATATTTTAACACACTCTTTCTTGACAGGCAAGTACCTGCTTCCCAATGCAACTGGACAGCAGTTGTGGCAACCTGCAGAAACCTCTAATCTTGTTCGCATGCGCTACCAAGCCCTTGGGCAGTCTGCACCTTCACTTACTGCCAGTTTGGTAAGTAATTTTTTTTTTTTTTTTTTTTTTTCAAAGCTAGGCATGTACAAAAAGAAATTGCATCTCTGATCTATTGATGGGGGGATGGGGATCAAACCAGAGCTTATTTCCAGATCAAACCTCTCCTCCTCAAGCTGCATTTTTAATGTACCTAATGCATTCCTGCATACAACATTACTTAATATGTTGAGTGCAGCAGAATAACGTTTATGGTAGCAGTAACTCTGAATTGGGTTACTGGATTTTGCATAAAGTCTGAGCTGAATGTTGCATTAATATAGCTGTTTGCATTTAAATGGTTTTTTTCCTTAAAAAAAAAGAAAAAAGGCATGCTTTTTAAGACCACAACAGAAAGTAACTGTCCTTTCTCCTGAGCATTCTTTTCTATCAATGTCTTTGTTTCCATTCTCTGCAGGACTCTGTCCTCAGGAGAATATGGGTGTATGAAGCATGAGCTTAATTAAGTCTTTTGGATAAAATGATAAGGGAAGAGAAAGGGGAAAGGGACGCCTTGTCTCTGTCCTGGTCCAATGTCGGGGAGGTTTCGTTACAAACCCAAGGATGAGATTAAGATGCTAAATGAGGTCAAATGTCGTACAACGTTTCAGCTTTATTTTCAATGAACAGAGAGAGAAGAACCAGATAGAAAGGTAATGGGGAGAGCGGGGAAGAGCAAAGGGAAGAAAGGGGAAAGAGAGAGGGATACAGTTCAAGCCAGGGAGGAGAGGGCTGCGGGGGGAATCTAGCTACCACTACTTCAAGTCCAGCGATGTTCTGTTGGCTCCATCTGTTTTTTTCCAAGCATTGCAGGCTTCATCTAAGCAGATTCCACGAGATGCACGAGGAGGAGGAGAGGCAGCAGCAGCTCCCCCACAGGAGCGTGCACAATCCTTTTATAGGGGTCCCATGCTCATGTGCAGAGTGTGATTGTGTACGTGCAGTTCGTGGTATATGCGTTGTCTCCTCAGGCAGCCGCCTTCTCCTTCTCCGCGTCCTGGTCCTTGCGCAAGCACACAGTGGCACTTGTCTGCAGACCATTAGGGTGGTGTTTTCTGAGGCAGGATATCAAAATTGGGAAGTGGTGGTCCAATGGCAGTGTCGAGACAAACCTAATTAAATAATGGTCTTCTACACCACCCTGTGGCTTGACATTGCAGTTTCCTTAGTGGTGGGGGAGATAATGGGGGAGAGAAAAAGAGAAGGAGAGAGGAAGAGTGAGAACGGAGTGGGGATAGGGACGGGAGCAGGGATGGGGCAAAAGGGAGTTGTGGAAAGAACGAACTATGTGGGGTAGGGTAGAAGAATGCTCAATAGCAAACAAACTGAGACATTGTCCAAAGTAAACACTTTCTCTCATAACTTTCCAAGTTTAACCAATGTCTAACTTTGCAGAACAAATTCGAAGAATCAAATTAATGAGGTAATTTTCCATTATAACAAATATAGAACAACTGGTAAGTATGATATGGGTATTAATATGCAGTCTTTCCTTTAGACATCTGGGAATTTGAAAGGGTCTAAATAATGGGTACTGTGGTTGGCTCTCTCTGGTGAATCGCACGGATCTGTTTTATGCCACCAAGTAAGGTGGTAGGTACAGACTGTGTGTTAGATACTACATGTCGGATTAATTGAATAAAACAAGGGATTACACATGGCAAAAACATTAAAGTGGCAACCACGCACAATAAATAGAATAGCAGCTGTTTTACCCATGGCACCCCTGGTAACCAGGACCACAAATAGCCATCCCAATCAGTCCAGGTTTGGACGGGGACATGGGCTAATTTTCTAATGTCTTTGGTTAGCTGGAGGACCACTTTGCCTACATCATCCATTTCTAAACAGCAGTTGGAGATGTTTAGTTTCCTGCACACCCCTCCCTCTTCAGGTAACAGGTAATCTTGGACCATGCGGTGTTGAAGGATTGCCATGCGCCGGGTTAAAAGATCTATTGCATTGGCAGTCTTATTGATGATAATTTCTAGAGCCACCTGATTATCCGATTTAAATTATAAATGAGTTCCCTTGCCCCCGGTATTGGTTCATTAGGGTTCCAGGTAGCAGGTCTGTAATGTTGAATTATTCGCTCAGGAGGCCACTCATTGTCCCCCATTTTTGCGTCCCACCCAGACTGACCTCAATAGATCGTGTCTTATGGGCAATACTTCTATCTCCGAGGTTGTCATACAGTTTTATCCCCAACCGAGGTCCGCCTGTCTCCGGCAAAAGGAAAAACAAGGGCCAGATAATCCCTATGTAACAGATTCCTGGCCATCCTGCGGGTAAATGTTTATATGCGGTGTGTCCACAGATCCAATAATGCCCTTTCTTAGCCTTGACGCCCTAAGCAAATGGCCCAGCTGCCCCTTTTGGGAATTAATAGTAAGTTGTGTCTCTGTCGCCCAGAGGGCTAAAAAACTCGTTTGTGCGGTTATTTATTCGGCCGGTGCAATACCAAGCGCCAGAATTGTTTTTCCACTCACAAATTTGCTTATAAGGGTAATAATTGGATCATTGGATGGATAAGGTTTCATTCTTGTTTGACCAATATCTTTTAAATCCCCGATTGTGCCCGGTTTCATTAAGCCACATGCATATGTGGACATCCCTATCTTTATCAACTAATTTACGAGTCAGTGTCCATTGACATTTACTCTCCCCCATGTAGATCCCTCCCCTTTGAGTACGGTTTAGACAATACTGCCCTGCAGTTGGAAATTGAATTGGCCACGTCCCCCTGTCACCCCAAGCATTGTCTGCAGTTTCATTATAGTTGCTTATGATCTGGGCTGGGGTGGGGGGTGTGGACGTCCATGGCCAACTCGATAACCCCAGAGGTCCTCTGCAAACCCAACAATGATTCAAATTAAAAGTTTGGCTTACTGCTTTGGCTAATAATACAAATTTGTTGTCCTTAAAGGGATCATGTGGGTCAGGGGAAGGTGGAGGAATTGGTCTCTCATCGCTTTCATAGACACGTTCCTGAATTAGGATAATCAAAAGTAACATGCACATCCTGATCAAACCGCAATCAATGTTGGTTTAGCTTCTTATGGGGGTGTGTGTCTGGGTCAGTTGCTCCATCCTAAACCAAGAACAGAAACAAACTCGCTCCTCAGGTCAGAAGGAAGGAATTAGCCTGAATCTTACGGACCTTCCCACTGGTATCTTTTGCTCTCCAAGTGTATTCATTGATTGGGGCATCTAATAGAATCATAGAATCATAGAATGTTTTGGGTTGGAAGGGACCACTAGAGGTCATCGAGTCCAACCCCCCTGCAGTCAGCAGGGACACTGCTAACTAGATCAGGCTGCTCAGAGCCCCATCCAACCTGGCCTTGAATGTTTCCAGGGATGGGGCCTCCACTACCTCTCTGGGCAACCTGTTCCAGTGGTTTACCACCCTCATTGTAAAGAATTTTTTCCTTATATCTAGCCTAAACCTACCCTGATTTAGTTTAAAACCATTACCCCTTGTCCTAACGCAGCTGGCCCTACTAAAAAGATTTTCCCCCTCTTTCCTATAGGCCCCCTTTAGGTATTGAAAGGCCGCAATCAGGTCTCCCCGCAGCCTTCTTTTCTCTAGACTGAACAAGCCCAACTCTCTCAGCCTGTCCTCATAGGAGAGGTGCTCCAGCCCTTGGATCATTTTAGTAGCCCTCTTCTGGACCCGCTCCAACAGTTCCATGTCCTTCTTGTGCTGAGGGCTCCAGAGCTGGACGCAGTACTCCAGGTGAGGTCTCACCAGAGCTGAGTAGAGGGGCAGAATTACCTCCCTCGACCTGCTGGCCACGCTCCTCGGTACTGCTCCCACGGTGGGGAGTTCAACTAAAACAGGTTGTCTGGGGTAGTGGGATGGGTTGTCAGGGTGATCAGGGCCGTGTGAGGTGGGTATGATTGTCGGGGCTTGTGGGCAAAACGCTGTAATCTTTGGGCATCGGTTTGTTCCCCAGTGGCTATAGTCACTGCGTTCCCCACCTGCTTGGCCCATCCTGGTTTGTGCAGTTTCAGGAAGCGCTTAAGTAACCCGTTCATTCTTTCCACAATCCCATTTGCTTGCGGGTAGTATGGGGTGTGGAACACCCATGAAATTCCCTCCTGGGCCGCCCATTCCTGAACTGTTTTGGCTGTGAAGTGCAAACCATTGTCAGATGGAATTGACTGTGGTTTAGGGAAGGTCCCGAACCATTCTTTTAGGGCCTTCACAGTGTTCTCCCTGGTCGCCTTGGTGCACGCTTTAGCCTGTGCTGGTCCGGATACTATTTTGACACCCACCAGTATATAACACTTTCCTTCTGATTTTCAAAATGGCCCGATGTAGTCAACCTGCCAGGCCTCCCATAAACCCATTCCCTCTCTCAGGTGCAGGGGGTCGTCTTCCAGGGGGTGTCTACGTGGACATGACATTGTTCGCAAGAGGATATGCATGTTTTGCACTCTTCTCTGGTAACCAGCCACCCTCGAGCTTGCGCCTCACGCAATAGATCGAAAAACATCCCTGAATGTTTCCACTGACAATAAATATTCCATTTTCCCTTATTTGGGTGTTTTATAGGGGACCCAACCAAGCTAACTCATCCACTTCAGTGTTCCACCAGCTTGCTGGGGTGTCACTTTATTGGTGGGAGGCCACCCACGTCACCGCAAATTCCCTATGTTTAGCAATTGCAAGGATGTCTTGCCATTTTCCCTTCTGCCATATTGGTATTCTGTTAACCTCCCACCCATTTTGCTCCTAGAATGGTAGCCACTCTGTGCAACCTTTAAATACTGGTAAGAGTCAGTATAAATGTATACAGGAGAAGTGGTTTGGGCTTCATGTTGGAACACGCTCCATACCACAACCAGTTCTCCCACTTGTGTGCTGCCCTCCCCTTCAGTAATGATTTATTCTTTGGTTCCTACTTGGAGTGCTACAGCTTGGTATTTCCAGACCTCTCCTCCCCACGAGGTGTCTGTGAACTATACATTATGCATTTGTTCAGAAAATGGGGGAGCTATCTGTATTACAGGGGAAAGTTTGGGGTCTTTGTCTAGGTCTACCTCATCTTATGTGTTTAGCACCTTGATGGCTCCTTCGGACACAGAGAAAATTTCACAATAATGTTCTATTTGGGCATACCACTTTTGCACAGAGGCTCTCTGAGCCACCCCATCATGGTGTGGGGTTCCCATTAAGACTGCTTTAGTCACCTTAAATGGGCTCTGAAGAATTATGGGTTGCTGTCGGATCGTTTGTTCAGCCTCTCTCAAAGCTAGACTAACTATGAGTAGGCCCTTCTACCATGCTGTGTATCTTTTCTGAGCATCTTTAAAACTGTGCGAGTAAAACCCAATGGACTACACGGGCCCACGCACATGCGCAGAGGACACATACGCCAAGGCAACAGGACACACGTTCCTGTCAGGTAGAACTCAGTGGGCTGCCCTGGTGGTTGAACTGTCCCACTCAGTTGCTGTGGTGATTAGGCTTCGGTAGTTAAACTTGCCTGCCACCAGTGTTGAGACAAGTTTCTAGTCCCTTACAGCCTCATACACTTGAACTTTCAGCTTTTTGTTTCCAAGCATCCGTTATGCTGCTTTGTGCTTCGGTGTATTAAGATCTTAAGAAGTGTTGGAATTTAATGCAGGACCCTGTATACTAGTCTATACTTCTCTTCAGAGAGTTACTTTAATGAATATATTTCATATTGTATAAAGAAGTAGAAAAGTATTATTAGTGTTTCCACCCACCTCTTCTGTCTTTTGGCTGATTATTAAAACTTCGATGATCCATGTCTACTTTCTAGGGGAAACTTGCTTTTTTTTACACAATGTTCAGGTTAAAGAAGGCTCTGATCAGACAATGCTGAACAGATACCACCATGCCAGTTTTTCATATCATACTGCTATGTAGATGGCTGGTTTCTCCATGAATCTATCTGAAATAGTATTTCTCTTCAAGTGTAACAAATCTGCATTTAAAAATGTAATCGTGGTTTCTGCTTGGTGGTGGTTTTAATTGTTTGTGGCTCTTGGACTCTACTCTTACTCCAAACACTTGATACTAGTGGAAGTTCTGTGCTTTGAGCCCTGGTATTTTCCAGGGAACTAAGTATCAAGCTATGTATTTTTGGTTTTTAATTTGTTAGGAGAAACAGTTAATTGTGAAGGAAGTATTTGAATTATGTATAGTTGAAATGAAAATAGATGAATGGTCAGGAATCAATTTAAATTTCCTCAAAACTGTACCTTTTGTCCTTCTCTGTAGTTGGGAATTAAAAAAATAGTTTATTCTAGTGATCTTAACTAAATTTAAAAAGTGCTGTGTTTGATATTTGATTATCTGTTTCTGTTTGCATAACTATTAGGTGTCATGCTACTAGCAAAAAGAGGAAGATTCAGCAGCATTTTGACATGAAGTATTTTAAATGGTCATAAACCAACAGATCAATGAAAAATGCAGCGAGCCATGCTTCCTTAAGGGCCTTTCACTCATCACCAATCGAGTTTCATGGCACATTTGTCTGCCACAGACTTCTTCCTTCCAGTCTCTCCACACCTTTTCTCTGTGCCTGACTGCAGCTTCTTCCATGCTGGTGCAAAATCAGGCGAGAGCCTTCTACCCAAATCCAAGCAGATTGTGCACGGGGTGGAGGTACAGGTTCCTCAGAAGTATTTATTTCTCATCCAGAACTGCTGATCAGACTTGCTTCCTAAGGAGGTTAATGTTACATTCTCACTCAGACAGAGCTCTTCTCAAGCTTCCTTTGGCAAATACTTTGCTGTCAGACTAATGAAAGACTCTGGCCTTTGCTTAAAAGGGGCCATGAGTTAGGGGTCACTCTCCCTCCTCCCTTTTTTTTTTTTTTGGTCTTGGTTCTGTGCTTGACAGAGTTTTTGGGAGGCCTATTGTTACATTCTGGTAACAGTAACTTTTAATTATGTTTAGGAAAGAGTTTGACCTTAGGTGGAAGAGATTTGTATGAAGAATTCCCATGTAGTTGTTCACAGTCTGAGTTGATTTAAATGTAATGTCTCACTCATCTGAAAAATTACTAGTCTGTTGTTAGTTACTCTACTAGGACCGATCATTCTTGCTGGGGTTGATACCCAGCTGATGTGGACCTGAAGTGAGCAGGGGTACAAAAGACTGACTTTTCGCCTTTTACTGTCAATAATTTTTAAAAAGTTCCCTAGATTGTAACCTTCCCTAATCTGTAAAAACTTCCCTACTTACTGTGTCACAGATGCAAACCCTTTCTGTGGGAATTGATAGTTTTTAAAGTGAGTTATGGAATATTGATTAAAAATGGGCTGCAGTTGTTGCTCCAGATTGAGTTCAATAGCTGTGCATGATTCATTCCTGTAATACAGGCAGTTGGACTATAAATTAAAAATACAGTTTCTGTTCAGAACCATGTAAGTGGGTTAAAAATGTGTATGGGGAAGGCTGATTTTTGGATGAATGGGCAGTGTATTGGATTTGCTGGGGGCTCTGAATTCAGAGGTAGCTAAGTGAAAGTCCTGTTACTCTTCTGCTTCTGGCAGGAGCATGTTGAGCCATCCATGACAGACTCTGTGGTGGTCATGCAGACAGTGGGAGTATTAATGTGGACTAACAAATGTTAAGAAAATTATACAGAATGTCTTCAGCACTAAATAGAAAGGTGAAGCTGAGGTGTGGAGCACTTCTGCTTTACGATGTTCTCACAGATCAAGTGTTGGTCTGGCCAGTTGCTTCCTCTCTATAGTCAGGGGAGAATAGTATGTCTTGCTGGTAGGCAATTCGGTGCTGAGTTTTGTGGGAGCATAGGGAAACTGTGGCAGAGCTAGCTTGTCTGACTCTTCTTGCCCTGTAGGCTGACAGTCAACTTGCCTGATCTGAGGCATCTATTTCAGGGTAGGATGAGTCGGCCCCTGAAGTGTTTCTTTTCTGCTGAAGTGGTTTGGGAGTTAGCTGCGTCATCCAGTGTCCAAAGTCTGGGAGCAATTCTCCTGTCCTCTCCCAGCCCCCATCACCACTCCACACGTGTTTGCAAACACCATTACTACTTACTGTTTTGACTTCTCCATTTTTCTTACTGTGAGCAGGATTTTTGGAAAATAGTTTGAAATAAACTGAAATAAAGCCATTTTTGCTAATATTTCATTGTAATAAAAATGAGCTTAAAAATATGGTAATGAGTCTGAAATGGAGCAATTACCATTTTATAGGCAGAAAGGTATTTTGTCTGAGTGGCATGGATTTTGTATGTAGTTACCAATTTTAACTTTTTCTGGAATAGCTGCATACATAAAACCCATAGAAACCTGAACATAAGGTGCCTTTACGATACGTGATGATAAATGTGTAGATGAAAGGAAGATAATTTGTCCAAGTTAATTGGGTAAAACTTCTGGAGATTTGCTTTGTCTTCACCATGGATTAATATCAAACTCCTGTTCTGGTAGGGTGGGGTTTTTTTTGGGGGGGGGGGGGGGGGAGAGGGAGGTAGAGGAGGGGTTGTTTGTTGTTTTCTAAAATAAAAAAGTAATCTCCTACTTTAAGGAGCATGAAGTCTTTTGTTTGTTTATCTGTTTTATATAAATTAAAAAAAAACAAACCCACAACAAGGACTCCAGAGAGCTTTCATGATTGCTGAATGGTAACTTGCTCTTTGAAATATCCACTTAATAAAAATACACTGTAAACAAGATCTTCAAATGAAACATATACATTGTAATACACTTGGCTTTTAAATTCAGTCAAGACTGGTTGTATGACTTTAGCTTTATGGCAAGTACTGAGCATTTCCTTCTGTTCTGGAAGATGAATACTCATGGTATGAAGTAAAGCAAACTCTGAAAGGCACGTTATTTCTTTGTGGAAACTTGAAAGATGTCAGTGAAATGACTAAATTTTACATGGTTTAATATTTGGAACATCTTTGAGTACTTGTAAATAGTATCTGGTAACTTACCAAAACTGGAAAAAAGATTGAAACTGGCCTTTACGAATGACTTACACCCCTTGCTAGTAAGCAGTGAAGGGATGTTTTGTCTAGGTTATGACTAAAAGCATTTGCTACTTTTTAGCATGCTATTTATGTCTTCAGGTTTTTCAAGATTTACCTCTTTCTTTCTCCCCTTCTCTTCCTGCCCCTTCCCCCCAACAGCCAAAATATTATTGCTTTTCCCAAAACAACAGAAGACTGAGTTTGCAAGCATCTGTACTTTAGTATACTTGCCTTTTATTGCCACTTTATCAGTGTTAATTTGTAAGAATAGTTTTACGGAAGCTGGAGGGTGGTAATTATATAAAGTGCTGTTTTTATAAGATGGATTGCTGAAAGGAAACAAAATAATAAATGTTCAGTGTCTATGAAAAGCAGTTTTACTTCTTCAGAAAGGGCTTTGCCTCCTTTCTTTTAAATAGTATAATACTGAAAATGACTAAGTGTCTTTGTTAAATATGCCATTAACTTCATCTAAATTGACATAATGTTGACAGTTATTATGAGAACTGTTTCAAAACTAATTATGCTAATTAGAATGTAACTACCAGTAATTGCATGTATTCAAACAGCACACTAACACCCTTTTGTGTGTTTTATTTCCCAGATGCGAGACAGCCATTTGTTGCCTGAGAAGCTGCAAAATTATAGCTTAGATAATAAATGATTGCAAACAAATAAAATACATTCTTTAGAAACACTAATTGGTTAGATAAGTGAATGACAGTATCAATTGTACTTGGGCAAACCACATAATTAAAAAAGGCCTTTATTTAAATGTTTTATTTTAGAATGGTAGGGAATTTTTCAAATCATTAGTTGTCTGTGTTCAGTTTTATCTAATACTATCAGGCGTAGCTGAATTTATTTTTAAGTAAAGTTTTTGGAGCACAAGAGGAACATGCATCTGAAACTTGAGTTGCTTTCAATTTTAGCTCTTTCTGTCCAGGGATTCAGGTCTTCAATGCCCGAGATTCTTGGTTGTATCTGTGAGCAGCTATTTACTACTCTGCAAGTTAATGAGCATGTACAAGGATGACACTTGTGAGAAACATGAAGAAGATATAATAGAAATTGCCTAAGTAGCTAATCTTAGATCTGTCTCTAAAATCTCCCCAACATATTTAGCTAGATTTTGGAAATACTGAGGAAGTTATTTGAATGCTAAGCCACTGTATAAATTTGAATGCTGTGTTCTTGTTTGACTTAAAACCAGGTCAACACCTAAGACTATCACTGAGAATCTTTTTAAAACAGGAAGTATTTATTCCTATGAAATGCTAAAATTGCCAAGTAATGGTAGCAGGTTTTCTGTGCTTCAATTGCTTCTATCTTTTAAGACTAGAGAGCTGTGTATTTTATTTCAATAACTCCTTACCCATGAATATGTATTTGGATTCATATTTCTTTGTCTGTATCTGCCTTCTAACAAATTCTTAATTGCAGTTCTAATTCAGTAGTTAGTTATAATTTAGTAGTAGAGAGAGGGAAATGAACATCCATCTTCATAAGCACTCCTTAATACTCAATAGTGGTACACAGCAAAAGGCTGGAGTAGACCTGAGCCGTGAAACTGTAACACTTTCTGACAAACTGATGCAAGAAGTTGATGACTGGGCCCTCTGTTTCACAAATACAGATATATCTTTATTTGTCTATATCATTATTTTTAAAACAGTAATGCACATTTGTGTTTAAAACACATTTGTAGATTCAGTTGCTCGACACAGTTCTAGATGTTGACTCCTTTCCTAAATTGTCTGATTAAAACTAATGGCTTTATTTATTACTTCTGATGCTCATTCTTGGTGGATGAAATACAGAAGTGGTGATGGCCAGGGGTGACTCTTCTCCCATAGAGAGCTTTCGATTTCTCAGAATTGAGAACACATTTCGTGCTGCAGAGTATCATTAGTTAAAGAGCAATGGGAAAAGCAGGTAAAATAATCTCTCACAGAAGACTGACCTAGGTTAAAAAGACTTGCAATCATATCCAACATATCTTCAAAACATACCCACTTTGTTGTGAAGCAGGCCTCCTCCCGTCAGCCTCAGTTAGCTTCTGGCTGACAGGATGTATTTGAGCTTATTCTAGAACTGAAAGGGGATGTTACTGTAAGTGCTTTGCACAGTTTATTAGAGCTGAATGCAGGTATAATCCTCTTCTGTATCCTATTAACAGTACAAAACAAGTAGAGATCAAATGTGTGTAGGAGCTAGCAATACCTCCCTATTTTGCACATGAACACCATGCTTCTATTTTCCAGGCATCCCATATAACCATCTTCCTCCCTCACGAGAGACTTTCCCCAAACAGCGAAAAGGCTCACTAGGACCAGTTTCTGCTCCTAAGATAATGAAGAAACTAGGGCTGTTAAAACGATCTTCCTTAGCCTGTGTTGTCAGCTGAGCATGCCTTATTCTTTCAGATTTTCATTTGGTCTGCAGGACCCGCACAGTCGAGATCAGTAAGCTAGGTTAAATCTAGTGCTTCACCCCTAGAACTGAAGCTTCTGACTGCATGTTAGTAGGGACTCTGAGTAAAGGCTTATTCTGCTTGTCTGCTGTGATATTTGAGTTCTCTTTGTGTGGTGTTAGTGATGGTTATCTTTAAATGTAATCTAGAATTGTGTTCCCAGTATCTCTTAAAAAGAAAAAAACTGGAAAAAGTGGAGTGTGTTACAAAAGTGAGGCCAGAAACTTTCATGCTTGTAAAATTAGCCACATGAGAAACAAGGGAGTAATGGTGGTTTGGCAATGAACTATACAAACCAGAAGAAACTGATGTGTGATCATTTATAGTGCTTGTGGTTTAGATGCTTTTCTGGGAATACAGACTTTCACAGCTTCTTGTTGCACTTCGTTTAGAGGATAACTGGATAAAATGTTATAATCCGTGATTAACAAGGAATAAGACTCAGGAATATAGTGGTGGACTTTTCTGGCCCTAGATCAAAAACTTCTGCAAGCCCTTAAAGGATTTACAGGGGTGGAAATGGAGGGGGGGGCAGTAAAGAGTGTAAAAAGGATGTGGAGAGCAGGAAAAGATGAGACTGGAAAAATGACTGGCACAGGGATGGATTTAGGAAAATTTAGCTATAATGCTGTCACCTGGTCCCCATCACAAGAAGTGGAAGAAAACTGACTACTGTTATTTCATTGTCTAGCCAGTTAACATGTTAATTCAAACACTGATTTATCTGTAGTTTTTAACATTTAATGAGAAAATATTTAATAACACATTGCAAGGAAGTTCTCCTTTGCTTGAGGAGTGTGTGCTGATGTACAATCTGCTGTTGATGGTCTGATTTCCACTCTTGGAAGCATGTGATAACATTTTAAACTAATGTCACTGACAGCTCTGACTTAGTAATTATTATTACTCTGATATATTAAAATAAATGAGAAAGCAGGCATGGGGGAATACCATTATAAGTGTAGGAAAATCATTGTGTACACTTCTTCTGTCTGCATTCAGTATCTGAAGGCATAGTAAGAGGTGTTCATAACCTCAGAGCGAGTTTGCCCTCTGTTGCCTAGGTGGATAGCAGTAGGTTAGGGTGCTATTTGAAGTTGTTAGGAGGCAGTTACAACCTCTCTGACTGTTCTTAGCAGTCTTAGGAATTTGGTACCTATGCATAATTAGGATGAGATGATTAATTAAAAAAAAATGCTGTCGAGGATAAGGTGCTGCTCCACTGATCTGAATTTTAATAGTGAAACTGTGTATTTTCAAGAAACTTGAGCATCGTAGAAATTTTTTTCCTGATGCTGTTTGAGAGTAATTATCACTGTAGAAAACTTGATTTCTGCTGTGGCAGTTTCGGTTAACAGAAATGCTAATACTGAAACTCTTCAAACTTCCTAGTGAAGTTTTGTTTAAAATGGTGGACTTTGCTTGGAAGCTGAGGAGGTATGTTCCTTCCTGCTCAGTTTTTTTTTGCTGTGGGGCAGTGCCCTTATATTAAGGGACAACTAGATAGGGCACATTTTTTAATTGGTGAAGTAATATTTTTGTTTGCCTCTTTGTACGTCAACATGTTCTCTTGCCTCATGGTACTTGCAAAGTGATCGTAATGTAACAGATGATGGAAGCAGACAGTGTGGGAACAACAACTCTCATGCCTCAATCTGAAGTACTCCCATGGTTCTGATTATGGCTGTAACTCTCAAAACAGAGACTCTGACTGAGTTGACTGATGCTGCTGACTTACAGGCACTGGAGTGAGGAGGCAGAAATGCAGTTTATCCAGATCTCTCTGGTGGGAATGGAAGTTCTCCCTCTTTGACTTTTCTTAGTTTCAAACAAGCAAATATGTATAGCAAAGATTTTTCTGTAGGCATTTTTCAACCTAAGAACATACAGCAGAGCCTACTTCTGCGTTAGATGATGCACTGCTACCTCTAATCTCTTCTGTTTCTAGGTTTAAAAGCAAATGCAGTTTTACTGACTTAAAACTTTGTGGGTTGACTGCCACAGTTTGGCCTTGGCACATGCTGCTGGGTATTTGTACTACTTTGGTGGTCTTTAATTCATCTGTGGAATCAGATGTCTTACTGTAAATTGCACTTCTGTCCAGTGAAAGCAGGTAGGAATGTGGACTTCAGTATTTTTTACCTTATATGACCTGTTAATATTCCTGCAAGCCCTCCCTTGGGCTGATACAACAGCGATTTAAGTTGTTGTGTCTTCACTGGTGAGATTCAGTCGCCACGTTTGTTCCACGCTTCTGTACCCTGTCACAGTGGACTGATGATTTTTAGCATCAACTCTGTTTTCTCTCTGTAAAGCTAGAAAACTTTCTGCTTGCTTTTTTCTTCTATCACAATATGCCATTATTGTGGTGCATATGTTTATATCCAGTTCCATTGTATTTTTAATAAGGCAATAGTACAGTAAGATCATTGCACCTGTTAAGAATCTTCTTTCAACATGTTGTGGAGATTAAGAAACCTAGATAAGTGCTCAAGTTAACCTAGTGTCACTTCAGTAAAAGACATTATAATTGGCAGAGGATTGGTTAACTGCTACTCTCTCATGAATGCATTTAACCTCTTGATCATTGCTGAATATCTGCAATTATGTGGCGCAGTGGAAGATACTCAGTATGTGGTCAGTTAAATTCAGAAATTATGATTGGCTTTGTAATGTACAGAATAACTTACTAGTAAGATACACTTGGCTTATCATGGATTCCTAATTCTCTGTGGTAGGTTATCTATTCAAAAAAGGAGGAAAGTTGGTAGTAAGAAACAAAGTTAAATTATGAGATTGCCTGCTGTAAATAAAGGAGGAAAGAGAGTGAGCTCAAGTTAACTAAGAAAACTAACCTACAACTAAAGTGGAGTTGGATCTCAGTGTATTTCATTAATTATGTGGCCAGTAAAAGCATACCCTGAACAGACTTCCCTAGCATGATGCTGCTTTTCCAGAAACCTGTAACTGTGAATAAATTTTTTTTGTATGCTTGTTGTACACAGTTGTCTTATCAAATATGGGACAAATTAAAATTAGTGATTAGTAGGAGAGCATTCCCTTTTATTGCAAACTTTTGTAGTTTGTCTGGTTTGTAATGGATCTTAGGTGCACGGGGAGTGAAGACTTCGGCAAGGTGATCTACCTTCTGAATTAAATTTGAATTTTTGAATGTTGAAATGCTTAACTCTGGCGCTCTAATGAAGGAGGGTGCTCTTATGAAGAAGCATGACCATGTAGCTTGAAGTGTTGAATCTAATACTGGAAGGAACAGCCAAAACACATTAAGAAGCATTGCACATCTTTAAGGGAAAGTACATCAATGTGTTACCTCATTGAGAAAATATTGCAAGAGAGATTAAATGCTTCTAAAAAGGGAAGTGGGCATCAAAATACAGGAGACTAGACGCATTATTGTTCAGTGCTTTAAACTAAAACAGGAACTTAAACCCTTCCAAAGGTTAGTAACTATATAACTTCTATGTATCTACGAGGGATTATTCAGAATGTAATTGCTGTTGTTATTGTTTTGCCATGAGAATTTTTTAAGAATTTGCTTCCTTTTCCATATACAGAATCTAAAATATTCTGATGAGCTGGTTGCTGGAAAATGACCAAACTCAGAGGATTCTTTTTGTTTGTTCTCTGAAAACATAGCTAGATACGTGGAACTGAAAATTTTCAGATTTAAAATGGTGTAACTCCTGCATGTTTCCTGTTTGGCATTCCTCAGGGAAATACAGACACAAGTAGTTCAGCAACTTTTTTAAAAAGGAAGAACATTCTGCTATTTATGTAGTTTCTCAGTTCTTCTTGAAAAGAGATCCATGAGAGAAAGAGACCGTACTCATGATGTGCATATGCTTTCAGAAATAAATTTCTTTTATGCTATTGTATAATTATGGAGAACTTGGAAAATCAGAGGGCTTGCCATCTTGGTTGGATCGGTGATTCATCTGTGGTTTTGCTGCAGTAAGAAACAGAGTATCCAATGCAAAAGGGAAAATCACTGAAGTTGGAAAGTCTGTTGTAACCAATGTTCTCCTATATGTTCTGTCATTGAAAGGGAAGTTGATTACTTATTTAAAACCTATTTAAAAAATAAGATTGCTTCTGCAGGGATTATTTTTCTTCTGATATTTTCACAACTGATTTATTACCTTTCTAAACCCTCTGGATGGCTAAACCAGAAATGGGTTGGTGCAGGTAGGATTTTGTCCAGTAGGTGGCATGAAAACCAAGTGTGGCTACTCTTACATGTATAATTGAGAGACTGTTGGCAAGGTATATGTGGTTTAGTATGACAAAGCAGTTTCTTGCCAAGAATCTTAAAATAAAATAAGAAAATAAATAATATTTTCTTATTTTAAGAAACAACCAGAGTCAACTGTACTCCTATGTGTGTAAGAAATTGTTGCACCCTTACACTGACCTGTGGCTTGCCACTTCTGGAGGTTTATCAGTTCTAGAAGAAGAGAATTAGAGTTTTGCTGACTAAGGAATCTTGAATTTCTCCCTGCTTGTGATGTGTATTCTGAGTAATATACAGTGGCTTGGAAGAACAGTAAAACCTCTCTTAATGCAATGGTGGACCTAGTAGCTGGAATGCTTTCTTGGATACATGGCAAACTAGCCTGACTTATCTGAACGTGTTTTTGTGTCATGTCGTGAATGGGAACACAAGTTGAATAGAACTCTATCTGTCCATGCAGTGTATGTTGCCCAAAAATCTTTACTTCTGAAAGACAAAAGAGATGTAAAAGGAGCAATGTGCTTTGCTATGCAGGGGTAGGATTGTAGTACCAAAGGAGGATATAGGAAAATACTGCTAAGAGCTCACAATTTTGTGGTCAAGCTAGCAATGCCTTCTCAGAGCTGTAGCTGGGAGCTCGTAGGAGGCAAAGCCTTGAAAACATTTGGCTGGTGAAACGTGTATTTTCTTTTCCTGAGAGGTACTGGTTGTCATGTTGAGCCCTGAAAGGGAGATGTTGGTTTCAAATGGCATTTATTCCATACTTTTTCTAAGCCCTTAAAAGGAACATTAGGCAAAAGTATATAGGGGCATATATGGCTATGTAGATGAAATACTGTAACTTTTAGACTTTGAATATTGAAATATGTATTGTTTACAGTGTCTAAAATTGTATATGAATTATTGTGCCTTAGTAGTTAATGACAATGTTAGGGATGTTACTTGACTTTGGTAAATGAATTAATTTCTCAGAATTGCAATGTATGTTAATAATTATTAATGAATTGTCTTTATCAATCATGTAATTTTAAATAATACACCTTTAGCTCCTAACTCACTAAAATGGGAGAATTGCTTTCTCTGTTTCCTGAAGTAATGTGCAAGTTCATATGATATCACTGCATAGCTTCTGTAGGTAAATGAGATCTCGGAAAATCATGAGAACCAAGTGGTGGATTTTCATGATCCCATTCAGATAGCTTGTGATAAAGCTGGCTGTGCTGGTTTTGTCTGGGATAGAGTTAATTTTCTTCATAGTAGCTACTATGGGGCTTTGTTTTGGATTTGTGCTGAAAACAGTGTTGATAATGCAGAGTTGGTTTAGTTACCACTGAGCAGGGCTTACACAGAGTCAAGGCCTCTTCTGCTCCTCACCCACTCCACCAGCGAGGAGGCTGGGGGTGCACAAGAAGCTGGGAGGGAGACACAGCCAGGACAGCTGACCCCAACGGATCAAAGGGCTATTCCATACCATAGGATGTCATGCTCAGCATATAAAGCTGGGGGAAGAAGAAGGAAGGGGAGGACATTGGGAGTGATGGCGTTTGTCTTCCTAAGTTACCGTTACATGTGACGGAGCCCTGCTTCCCTGGAGATGGCTGAGCACCTGCCTGCCCATGGGAAGTAGTGAATGAATTCCATGTTTTGCTTTGCTTGCATGCGTGGGTTTTGCTTTACCTGTTAAACTGTCTTTATCTCAACCCAGGAGTTGTCTCACTTTTACCCTTTTGATTCTCTCTCCCATCCCACTGACGCAGGGGAGAGTGAGCAAGCAGCTGTGTGGGGCTTAGTTGCTGGCTGGGGTTAAACCACGGCAGTCCTTTTTGGCACCCAATGTGGGGCTCAAAGGGTTCGAGATAAGAACAGGTTTGATTGGAATGTGCTAGATCAAATTTATAATTGTTATTGGTGTTTCACTGTTAACAGGCAGGCTCCTTTCTTGCCATGGAGCTTGCTTGCCTTACTGTATATTAGAGTCCAGTGCTCATTAGTGGCTGCTTTTTTGTTTCACTGCTTGCTGTACTACTGACCATCTTACTCTGCTGTGGCTGGGAACATTTTGATAACAGCAGTGGCCATGCGCCTGGGCCGGCAGATGGCCAGGGCATCGCTGCTGTTTCTGTGCTGCTATACCACACAGGCTGGAACTCCAGTGTGAACGACTGGTGTCCCTCAAGGATCCGTACTGGGACCGGTGCTGTTCAACATCTTCATCAATGACTTGGACAGTGAGATCGAGCGCACCCTCAGCAAGTTTGCAGATGACACCAAGCTGAGTGGTGCGGTTGACACACCAGAAGGACGGGATGTCATCCAGAGGGACCTGGACAGGCTGGAGAGGTGGGCCTGTGTAAACCTCATGAGGTTCAACAAGGCCAAGTGCAAGGTCCTGCACCTGGGACGGGGTAACCCCCAGTATCAATACAGGCTGGGGGAAGAAAGGATTGAGAGCAGCCCTGCCGAGAAGGACTTGGGGGTGCTGGTGGATAAAAGGCTGGACATGAGCCGGCAATGTGCCCTGGCAGCCCAGAAGGCCAACCGTACTCTGGGCTGTATCAGGAGGAGCGTGGCCAGCAGGTCGAGGGAGGTGATTCTGCCCCTCTACTCAGCTCTGGTGAGACCTCACCTGGAGTACTGCGTCCAGCTCTGGAGCCCTCAGCACAGGAAGGACATGGAACTGTTGGAGCGGGTCCAGAAGAGGGCTACTAAAATGATCCAAGGGCTGGAGCACCTCTCCTATGAGGACAGGCTGAGAGAGTTGGGCTTGTTCAGTCTAGAGAAAAGAAGGCTGCAGGGAGACCTGATTGCGGCCTTTCAATACCTAAAGGGGGTCTATAGGAAAGAGGGGGAAAATCTTTTTAGTAGGGCCAGCTGCGTTAGGACAAGGGGTAATGGTTTTAAACTAAATCAGGGTAGGTTTAGGCTAGATATAAGGAAAAAATTCTTTACAATGAGGGTGGTAAACCACTGGAACAGGTTGCCCAGAGAGGTAGTGGAGGCCCCATCCCTGGAAACATTCAAGGCCAGGTTGGATGGGGCTCTGAGCAGCCTGATCTAGTTAGCAGTGTCCCTGCTGACTGCGGGGGGGTTGGACTCGATGACCTCTAGTGGTCCCTTCCAACCCAAAACATTCTATGATTCTATGAACTCGAGTTGAAGGAATTGTCACCTGGGGATGAGTCCACACAGGAGCAGAACACCTCGAAGCATCTGTGGCCATGGTTATACTTCTGATGGGATTGTGGTCCAAGGATAAGTCCATGCTGGAGGGATTGCAGCCATGGGTAAGGCCATGTTGGAGCAGGTTCATTCCTGAAGGGGCTGTGGCTAAGGCCATGCTGGAGCAGGTACATCTCTGAAGGCATTGTGGCTCATAGATGGAACACGAGTGCACCTCAAAGCAACTGTGGCTGGGGGATAAGTCTATGCTGCAGAAGGCATACCCCTGGGGAGATTGTGGCTTATAAATAAGGCTCCACTGGCCTATATTCCTTCACTGATCTTCAATATCTTAAATATGCTTTCTTGTTAATATTGAAATGAACAAGGCTTCCTGTGGCTGTATGAGAGGAACTTCTTGCTGTACATATTAAAGAGCTATAGCTCTGACTGCTGATCTGTACATACAGACTAAAAAGGTGTCTGCTTCTTTGGGTGGATTACAGCTGCCCTTATCTCAGTGACAGTGTAAGTGTGGGTCTGTCAATTTTGGCTGCTAATTTTCATGAAACATCTCGCTTTCAATGCTGTAGCTGACTTCAGTAGCACTTCACAGAGCAACAGAGCTTTCAGAACTTGAAGGAACAAGAGGCAGATGGATAGTGCGTTTCCATAGCCTTTTTTTTGTCAGAAAATGTTAAAAGCATTGCATTAAAGAAAACTCTTGGGGAATGTAACAGTAGGTAGTGATACTGTAAGTTTCTGGTTTATGTAAGATGGGTAGGTGTTGAGCTATATAAAATTTTTTAAAGTTTATCTTAATTTTGATTAATTTCCACAATGATTTTTTCAAACTGATACAAGAAATATGTGCACATCTTCCAGCTCCCAATATCATACATGGCTTTGGCTTTCATGCTTCTCTTAACTTCATTTGATGATCTGTTATCCATTTTGATTTCTAATTAAATTCCTTTGTCCCATAGCATTGCAGAGTTACAGGAAGAAGGTTTGGTGTGGATATTTATGTACAGAAGGGTTGAAAAGTCTTGGGTGATATAGTTGTTTTTACAGATTCTTTTGTGTGGCATAGACAAAAATGTAGTTTGTCTGTATAGGGTATTTGAAACTCAATGTGAAGCATTGTGGGTAAATTCCTTTAGGAACTGAAACTATTTTCAGAACACTACAGAGCAGAAATGTGATCTCTGTGTTACAATTTCTTACTCACATGCAGTTTGGCGTGGCATGTAAAGGTGGCTCAATTTCTCTTATGACCATTCAGAAAGATAACCCTGGGCTCCTTTCTGGAGTTGTAATGTCATCTTCCCTTGCCAACTTATGCTCTAATCTGTCCTTAAAAATAATGTCCAAAGGCTGGGGCTAAACGATGAAAACATTTAATTCATAGTGGATAGGAGGAAGCTACACTGCCATAGGCTCTGAAAGGCTTTAGAGAGTCAGCTCTGAAGTATCATTTGCAGAAGATTTGATACTCTTCTGTGTTTGCAAGACTCTGGTTGCGTGGAAGCAATTCTCCTCTGTGATTGAGAACATACATGTGACAAACTTTTTTTGTTTGAGAAGAGGCTTCTGTGTATCTGTGATGTTTCAGTTTTCCTTCTGTTAAACTCTGTAGCTAGCCTTGTGCAATTTTCCTTTGCACCTTTTTAAACATGCTCATACTTTGCCTGATTAGGTTAAGCTTATTGCACTTGAGAAACTTGTAAAAGGTGGGTATGGAAATGTATGCACAGAGAATGTTTAAGAAGCATTTCTGAGTTACAAAATCATCTTAATTAAGCTTTTTCATTCTAGAATCCAAAATCGTCTTAAAAGGTATGAAAGCTTTCAAATTTGAAACAAGAATAAACTAGGACTGTGCAGTGTTGCCGAGAAAAACAGTAGCTTGTTATGTAAACTGCTGTAGGACAGTAATCCTTAACACCCAGAAAGCAACTCAGATGGTAGCTGCTGTTGGGCAGAAGTAAACTAACAAAAAAGTATGTGTTGGCCATTGTTTGGCTGTTTTGGTGGTGTGGTAAGATAGTTGCTGCCTGGGAGCTGGTGGGATACCAGTTACAGGGAATATAAATGTCTTTACTCTGATTTGGTCTCCTCTTCAATGCTGTCAGGTAGTTTGGGATAGGGTGGGTGGGTGGTTCGAGGGTGAAGAGAGAACCACATTTTTCTCCCACCTTTCTTCAGTGCTGTACCTCAGTAATAAATTTTTTTTAAAAAAGCTATCTCCTATATCTTCTTTTTCTATTAGTTGTGTCTTAGCCTTATCCAGCATCATGTGTTGCCACAATGCTGCTGGCTGGCAGGAGACCTGTAGAAATTAGAAACTGGTTCTTAAAGCTTGAACTTGAATGATTAGTATGATAAAATAGTAATTGCAGATTGACTTGTGGTGATATGGAGACAACAATATATAGAAAAGACATGGATGAAGATATTTAACGTGTCTACTGAGATTAGGTCTGGTTTGATGCAAAATTTTTTGCATGTGCTGTGGTTGGCAAGTTAACTTGCGCTGTTCCTGTTTGCCATTTTCACGCATGCAAAAGCTGTGTTTGCATGAGTTTGTTTCAAACCCATTATAACTATAACATCCAACAGGGCACACTCTGGTATGCTCTAGTTGTTTCTGTCTTCTCTAATATGCTTAGAGAAAGGCTGCATAGGAATTAGTGTTAAACACTTAGGTGTTTTCCCATTCCTGTACTTGTAAAAACAGGTATCTGTAGTAATAGTGTGTACACTTACCTGGACTTCTGAAAATACAGTCACCTGAATAGCTTATCAGTGGAGAAAAATAGAATGAAAAGCTCCCTTTTTACCAGTGCTGGGGGAAAACCAGTTCCTATTCTTTTGGATTGCAAGTTATCAGAATGTAAGGGAATTATTGCAGTTTATCTATTCCAAGTATTAGATTTTTCACATTTGGGAAGAAAATTATTTTAAAAACTCAATGGTGGTGATTTGATGCTACAGAGTGTTTAATGTATAGGGAATAGGCCTGACAGAGAGAGATTTAGAGGGCAGAGTACAAGGGAGTTGTTCCATGGTGCATAATAAATACGACTTATCATATCCTGCCACCATGTATAGTATGGAAGTGGCAGCCATGCATGGGATACATGTATACATAAAATTAAATTAAATCTGAATTGTAAAACTGTACTTACATATTCATATATATTTTTACATGCTCAGGTTTTATCTTTTAACTTGGTGATTTCGGTTGAATCACAGTAATTTCTAAATTCTCTTAGAAAAGAATATTGACTGACAGAATTAAGTGAAGCAATATGATTCATGCAAAAAATAACCGTTGAATGAGAAAATAAACTTTCTAAATTTGTGCCATTGTCCTGAAAACTGTCTGTGCCACATTTCTTTTCTGCTTTAAACATGTACTTACTTAGGGGTATGTATCTAAATTCTGAAACATCCTTCACATTTAATCAGGTTAAATGCTGCATTTATAGGGGAGAAAGATTTTGGGAAAAGTTCAAGTTATTTATTGTCTTCTTTAAAATAATTTTGCCATCCCTGATGGGGAAAAAACTAAGTTCCCTTCTTCATATTCTGTATACATGTGCTATTTTCTGGTGCATGTACAACTGAAGTGTCCTTTTCTGCCACAAGTGATGTGAATGAATCTGAGGCAGTTTGCTATTTCATATGTAGGTAAGGATAATATTGTTAAAATGTTCCAAAGATGTATGTATATACTTCATTAGTTTCCTTCTATACCACAACTTTTTCAATACCATGATCTTGTCTGCCATGGTTTTGATAGTTAATATTTCAGAAATAATAAGCTGGAAATTAAAGCCTCCAGACAAAAATAGCAGGCTTTATGCTATTTTAAACACGTAGATGTACCTTTAGTAATGTCTAGAAGGATTCATAGATTGGGAGAAAACTCAGTTGATGCTTGCCTCATGTTAGTTGCAAACCTCTGCCTTTCAGTGCCTTCTGATACACCTTTATAAATGGCAGCATAAACTCAGGAAAATGCCACTTTTAGAATTGGCAGTAAAGGCACTTTTCATTGAAGGGTAGTTTTGTACTTTTCTATTTGGGATTAATCTCATCTTCCACTGGAAGGCAGTCTTCTCTTTGTTTCATTCTCCTGCCTGCCTGTATTATTTGGGTAGCTGTATCAATGATCTTTAGCTTCTTCCAAAACAAAGTAGTGCTTGTACCTTGTTTGTACCTTGTAGTTGGAAAGTTTCTTCATGCAGGTGACATCTTTGCTTTGCCTGCTTGTAATTCTTTCTGTAAATTGTCCCTGTACACAACTACAGCTGCTGTGATACTTGAGGTAGTTTGTTAGGTTGTGGACCTTTTGCATCTGTGCCTGTCAGGGATACCTTACTTGGTGGTATGACTTTTTTGTGCTGTTGTTCAAGTAACTATTTCATAGAATTCTTCATGCTTTATGGACCTCAGCCAGATGGGATAGAACACTTTTAATTCATACATCTACATTAGTCGGTTATGTATAGTTAGATATGCGAAAATTATTTTTGGAACAAAACCAACTACACTTCAGTATTATTTACTTTTAAAGAAACTCATAAATTGTGCATTGGGAGGTTTTGTATTTCAGTGATTAAAATAAAACTTGTGTAAATATGTATTTAGATGGGGTATAAAAATGCAGACAGCCTTGCAGCCGAAACCTGTGGCGTGTCATGAGGGACAAATGTTAAGGTTTTGCCTCTCACCCTTGAAATTTGACAGTCTTTGGCTATAGCCTCAAACTCCTTTTTGCTGTCCTCACTGGAAGCATAACAGCAGCATTTGAACTGTGGTTCATTTGCCTGTGTCTTCTCTGGAAACAGAGAAATATAGGAAAGATAGGATGTGAGGGTACATGGATGAGGCTGATTGGGAGAAGCTTTTAAAGTGTTAACAAAGAAGAAAGACAAGATGACATTTTGAAGTGGAAATTGGAGTATGGGGAAGGACCCAAAGGAGATACCCGTTGTTGTGGTTTAGCTGCAGCCGGTAACCAAGCACCACACAGCTGCTCACCCTTCCCCACCCCCACAGTGGGTTGGGGGAGAGAATTGAAAGGGCAAAAGTAAGAAAACTCGTGGGTTGAGATAAAAAAGTTTAATAACTGAAATAAAATAAAATATAATGACAATAATAAATTGTAGTGAAAAAGAAAACAAAAAAAAAAAGAAGAAGAAAAGCCAGGAGAAAAAGCCAAGTGATGCAACCGCTCACCACCTGCTGACCAATGCCCAGCCTGTCCCTGAGCAGCAATCGATGCCCCATGGCCAACTCACCTCCCCCCAGCTTATATACTGAGCTCGATGTCCTATGGTCTTGTCACCGAAATCAGGAAGAATGAACCTTGTAACACCAATGTAGTGTTAAAAGGCAGGCATTCTTTATTCACAGTGCCGGATGCATGGGGGATCGCTCCACCTAGCGTGCATACCTACAAGCGGCAACTTGTCCTGTTTATATGTAGAAAAGTATTACATATGCATGAAGTTTCCCAATATGCCTATACATATGCATTACCTGTCCCCGCTTTATATTAAAATTAGCTTCAGGAGGTCATTTCCATAAGTCCCTCCCCACTGCGCTTGCTCAGTGCCTCCTTGTGGTGGTCATCGGGGGTTGTGGGGGTGAAGGCTGATGGCTCCTCTTCGTCACGGCTAGTAACCTCTTGTTCTTGCGCAGGCTCAGTTGCTCCTTGGCTCTTGCCCAAACTGCAGGGTCAGTGTAAACCAGTTCTTAAGGTAAACTCCTGGTTCTTATCAAAAACTGTCCTTCGTAAGGAGCCGCAAATCTTCCTGCATCAATTAGTTCTCGTTCCTTCTAGTCTAGCAACCTTGGCAAACCGTTACTATCTTTTTGCTTCATCCCCTCCCGATTCTTCCTGTCCTTGAATAAGGTTCTAAATTTACTAAGTAACTACACTACTGACTTTAGCAAAGCATCAGCGAACTAGACAGTAAGGCCTAAGTCTTATGCATGTAAGCTGCTTACATCTGGGGGTCTTTTGACCCTTAAGGCATCAGTCTGGAGTACCCCTTTGGTCAGTTGGGTCAGCTGTCCTGGCTGTGCCCCCTCCCAGATTCTCCTGCACCTGGCAGAGCATGGTGTGGTGAGGAGGATTGTGTGGCAGGTTGATCAGGATTATGTTAACCCAAGCAAAAAAGCCCCCAGTGTTGCCCAAACTTGGAAGTTGATTGCAGGAACAGATCCTGAGATTGGGATGGGGACATTAGGGTAGATTCTGATGAAGCTAGTGTTGGATGAAACGGAGGAGGTAGAGGAAAGGGATGTAAGACCTCTTATCAAAACAGAGAGCCATACAGGCTCGTGGGGTAAGGAATCCCTGAAGTGGGAAAAGATAAGGCACACTGAAAAGGAGAGTGTCTGGGACTGCCAAATGGAAATTGTGTGTAAGGACATAGATAAAAGACCCCTGTTGTGGTTATACCCACTGGGCCAAGAGGCCTTGGTACAAGGCTGCTTACGTAGCAATACCAGCTATTCATGCCCCTCTGTCCTAAATTGCCATAAAAAAAGACTGTGGTCTCCCCTTCACCATGACTCCAGGCTTGTGGCAGACGTCTTTTGTCTTTGCACCTCCTAACTTAGTGTGGGTGTGCTCTGATGGCTGCCTGTATTTCCAGTTATACTGGCCTGCACGCTAACTGTGCTTTCCCTCTGTCCTATCTATCCGGAAGGGTCCATACCACAGCAGTGGTGGGATTTCATGCCAAGGGATATATGAAAGGGGTGGAAAAACGCTCCAAGGAGAATTGTGTGGTGGTTAGAGTCAAACTTTGGAGGGGAGATTGCACCAGTACGAAACACACTATCCTAGACCTAAGCCTGCAGCTAGAGGCGCTAATGAACTCTACATGTGACAGCATATGCTCCTTAGACCATCAATTACAAGAAAACAGCAAGATGACTGTTCAAAACTGAGCTGTGTTAGACTTAATCCTATTGAAGGAGAAAGGCGTATGCGGGAAGCTGAATCTGTAAGTAGACGGGTGTTGCGTCCACATACCAAACATTTCGGTGCCACTACAAGAACAGATTAGTAAGATGAAGAGAATAGCTAAAGACATAAGAGAAATGGCCACTGCACTAGGGACTAAATTGTTGGGGAAAGTTTTTAACACATTTGTGTTTTCTTTGTTGGGGTGGCTAACTAGCCTCCTTCAATCTTCGATAATGATCGTAATTATGATTGTTGTAGTTTGTATTATTATAAACTGTATTAAGAGCACCATAACAAAACCCATGTCCACTGTTAAGTATGCTCCCTTAAAACCTGCCTCTGAGACTAATGCCCCCCCCCAATTCCCCCTGTGATGCTGACATGCCCCTAAAACTGACCCATGCAAGTAACATTCCCCTGTTGAACCCTATCCCTATGACAGATGTCCCAACACAACCCCAGGATGATGTTCATATGTTTGCCCGTTGCTATTGTTAATTGTTGTTATAATGTTGAGTATTGTTACATGTTTGATAGTTTACTGTAGGGTGGCTGTTGACTGATTGCTGATGGTAACAGCCAAAAGACACTTGAAGAATGATGATCCACAGTGGGTATTAAACTCATCAACACTGTGCCCCCTTTTAATTTTGCAGGCAAGAGGTACCACCACTCCAGAGAAACCAGTTAGATCATAACTGTGGTCATGGGGTGGATGGTGTGGCAGTTACACTCTGCCCTGCCCCCTATGGAGAATGGGGCTTTTGCTGGGTTTTCGTGCCTCTTTCTCTTGCCTTTTGTGCTTTGCCATGCCCCTAGGCACGTACATTTCTTGTTGGGAGGGGGTGGGAAAGATGGGACCCCTTGGCCAACAGAGAGGGTCTGCAGCCAGTGAGGCACCTTGGTTTGGAGAAGCTTCTGGACCATGACCAGTTATGACCACAGCTCAGATCCAACCCAGGGTATAAACGGGGTGCCACTAGTAACTCTCTTGGAGTGGTCTTCTTGGAGCAGTAGGTCTGGGCTTGAAGCCTCTCCCCTTGGGTTGGGATGCCACCTGAGGAAACTTCCTGGGATTGAGTGTCCTCACCTCCATTTGGTGAGTGGTTTCTTCTGGATATATATCCTTGAGTGAGGCCCCCCACCAGGGCGAGCGATTGTACCTTCTGGGTACCCGTGAGAGGGGGAGAGCTTCCCCTTTGAGTGAGCGTGTGTGTGCACACTTTGGACCATCATTCTTGTGTGTAGTAATAATACGCCGACTGACAACTCGAACCTATTATGTGTTAAATATTATTGGAGGGTTGACGGATTTCAGTTTACCCCTGTTTCTCGTTGGGGTTTGTTGTGGTTTTGGCTGTTTTCGTGAAATAAAGTTCTTCAAACTTGTCCTTTGTCTGAGTTAGTTTTAGTGTACCTCTGTGACATGTGGGAAGCTGAAAAGTCCCTGACTAGTGTAAGCACTGCTTGGTAACGACTACAACATCAGTGAGTTATCAACGTTATTCTAGTATTAAATCCAAAACACAGCGCGATGCCAGCTACTAGGAAGAAAATTAACTCTCTCCCAGATGAAACCAGGACACTGGTATATCCTTAATGTAACTGTTTTCCCTTTGCTTCAGAGGTGAGGGATCTAGTCACTTTTCAGTTTGATTCTGTAAAGTGGAGAAGTTTTCATCAGGTTCAGCATGCTGTTTAAAGAGATGTTATACTTCAAGAATAAATGAATTTGGGAGAGTTGAACAGCCTTTGTTACAGAGGAGCTCAGACTTGACGGTTGCGACACTCCCTTCTGGCCTGTGAATCTATAAATCCATCAGTGTGTTTGATTTTCTTGTCTCCCTCTTGTGGAACCGGAGTTTTGGTCAGTACGAGCATCTCCTTTCTTCCAGAACAGAAATACAGCTCTGGTCCTGTCACTGAAATTGGTAATGGCTAAGTTTAAGCCATTGACCTGTTATGGATGCATTTGGAGCTGGAGAGACAGAGAAGGGGGAACAAGTCCAGTTAATGTCACCGTGTAACTCTGATAAAAATTGACTGTGTTTTAAAATAATATAGTTGGAAGTCTCAGAGAAATGTAGCTTAGACGCAGTGCTGAAATTTTTTTCTTTTATTGTAAAAAAAGTGTAAACCAAAAATGTTAATGCATTTCAGTTATATGAAGAAAAGCAGGGGGTGAGGGGGGGAAATACAGCAGCCTTTTCTTTCCCTGTTCTTCAGATAAGCTGTTATTGCTCAGCGTTATCCTTTCAGCAATCCTTCATTTTTTTTGTTCTAAATGCTTTTGCCCCTAGCAGGTTTTACTACTATGGAATGTACATGGGCCACTTCTCAAAATGATGCAATCTGACAGGAAATCAATATTTTTTTCATACTAGATTTGAGGGTGTGATTGTCATAATCCTCATCTTAGACTGTTAATAGGTGAATACTAACCTTGATTATTATCTCTATTTATATCCTTTAGTAAGAAATGTCTTTGTCTTCCTTCCTGCTTGCTGCTCTCTAGATGTGGTTGGAGGTGCATTGTTTTCAGCAGAAAAAGAACACATATTTTAATTGGCTATCTGCAGGTATACCTGTATTTTGTAAGTAAAGCATGGATATTCCTACAGGCAGATTCTGCTGTTGTGTTGTGGTGTCTCCCACAGAATTAAGACTTTGAAAAATTCCTTAAAGCCACCTACTCAGGATGCTAGCTCTAGGTAAAGCAACTGCTCTGTTGTTGAAGTAGTAAGTTTAATTACACAAAGAAAAGCTGAAATCAAATCAGTGCCGTTTCTTAAATGTTTGCAGTAGGAATACTAGTCCTCTTTGTGCTTAATTTTTGTTTACAGTTTCTGGCAGCCTGTTTTAGTGTTGATGCTTTTGGTTTTGTAAAGAAGGAAACATGCTTTGCCTTCTAATTTTTAATAGCCTGAAGACTTCCTAATTTTAAGTAAGGATTCCTAGCTGGAAAATATATAGGCATATTTATGGGGCTGTTTTTCTTGGTATTTAGTATTTGACAAGACTTCCCCTTGTAAATCTACAGATGCAGTGATTGCTTTTGAACGTAAAATGCAATCAATTTTACTCAGTTACTGGGTTCTTAAATCTGGAAAGATATTTTTAATGACATAGCCTAATCAGTTGATACCATGGCTAATAGTGTGATGATAGCTTTTGGGGGGGGGGAAAAAAAAAATCAATCATTTGTTTAACCAGCAGCTTAGCTGATAAGAAAAGTCCAATACCTTTTTCCTCCCGAGAATCAGTGTTTTCGGATGTAGCCTTTTCCCATTCAGTGCCTAGGTTTGGACAGAGAGGAGTTTTCCTGGCCTCAGTCGGATCAGCTGAGCTTGATGGGAGGCACCTGGGCGAGATGCCCAAGGTCATCACCGGGCCCGGTGGCTGCGGCTTTCTGCACCCCTCAGGCAGTCCGTCCGCTCTCCGCGGCTTCTCAGCCGCTTCAAGTGGAAAATCCTGCAGGGGCAATTTCTTATGAAGTGCCATTACAGTATGTTATTACTGTCGCGTTTTGCAAGTAAACGAAAACTTATTATTCATCTCTTGCCTGCCTTGAATTGAAAGAAAATGAGACGGAGCAAGGTAAACAAGCTGAAACAGACTGTGAAATTACGCATGATGGGAATGCCATTTTCTGGCTGCGTATCCTAATGCCGTGGGTTCACACTCCACCTAATGACTGCATTTAAGCAATTTTTACCTCGGCGTATTTTGATCCGCTGCTAATAGCGCCCTGAGTGACAGCGGCCCGCGACGCCGTGCTCCGGGGCGGGCTGGCAGCCTGGCGGTGCCGGTGAGCGGGCCGGGCCGGGCCCGGCGGCGGCGGGAAGCGGGGAGGTGTGTGTGTGTGGGGGGTGGGTGTCCTCAAGGCCGGGCCGGACCTGGCTGTGCCCCGGAGCGACCGGCGGACCCGGCGCCCTCCCGGCTGAGGTGGGGCTGGGGCGCCCCGGCCTGGCAGGGCGCGCGGTGCCGGGCGGGGCCCGGGGGCGGTGTGGCACCGGAGCGGGGCCGCCGCCCGCGTGCGCGCGCGGTGCCCCCCTGCCCCGTGCGCGGGGCTGCCCCGTCGGCGCGCGCCGAAGTTGCCGGGGTGCACGGCTCGCCCGGTCACGTGCCCCGGCGGCGCCAATCGGCGCAGCCGTGATGTCAGCGCTCGGCCGCGGCGGGGATGCGGAGCGGCGCGCGGGCTCCGGGCAGTCCGGCATGGCCAGGCGCCGCGCGGCGTGAGGGCGGCGGGGCGGCGCCATGGACGAGCCGGGCATCCTGCGGAGGCGGGGGCTGCAGGTAGGGCCGGGCGGGCGGGGGCGGCCCCCGGCGCCCCGCGGTCTCGAAGTTGCCCTCACCTGCCGGAGGGCGGAGGCGTGCCGGCGGGCCCGGCGGCGGGGGCGCACCTGTGGGCGGGAGGGGCGCGGCGGGGCCCGGGCTCCGAGACGGCGCGGCCCTCGGCTACGGCGGGCGGGGGCTGCCGCTGGAGTTCTCCGCTGCGCCGGCGGTGCAGCCCGCGCCCGGGCGCTTCGCGGGAGCCGGCGAGGCGGGAGCGGGCGGCGGTGCGGGCGCTGCTCCCCGTGCGCGGCGCTCGGCTGAGGAGGGGGAAGGACGGCCGTAACCGGGGGGAGAAAGTTTCGCCGGCTTGCGGCTTTCTGGGCGTTTGCGGCATACTTTGTGGAACGGCGAGGGGGGAGCCCGGCCGCTTTCAGTCAGCTTTTGGCTGACTTTTTTTTCCCCTGGCCTTCGTGAACTCGAGAAAAATGACGTGTCGCGCGTGGAGTGCGGGCTACGGCAAGATGCTGGCGCTGTATGTTGTTTGAACCGAAAGGCTCGAGCGGTGTGCTCTTTTGGGTAATGTATTAAACGGTCAAAGAAATGTGTTGTGGTTTTTCTTTTTTTTTTTTTTTTTTTTTTTTTTTGTGGCGGAAAGTGTATTAATAAAGAGCATGCGACAACAATCGAGTATAGGGTGTAGTTACTTTTTTACTATTTCACCAAAATGGAGCACCACCTCAAACTACATCATTCTGGCCCATTGTTTAGAAGGCCCCTTTGCTCAAGTCGCTCTCGACGATGAATGTACTTCCTTTCTTTTGTTTTCCTTTACATCCGCAATGTTTCAATGGGAAGGAGGGTGAAGAGGAAAGCCTCTTTACATTTGGGATCGTTATTCTTAAGTAATGTAAAACCTCTTATAACGTTTAAAATGCTGCACAGTTCTGAACTTTTTGGAAAGATGCCCTTGCTGATCACTGCTTTCAGCTTGGTGCTGATCAAGTGTGACAATTTCTGTCAGACGGATGAAGACAAGTAGGATCTATAGCCAACAGTGTTGTTACGTAGCATAGAGAAGTCCTAAAACTCTCTGGGGCCTCTTAGTCTTTTAAGAATCCATTAGCTTTTCGTTAACTTTTTGTGTGATAGCATTTGCCCACGGAAAGTGAGTAACTTCCATAAACAGATACTAAAATTTTTCATTTAGCCCTTAAATCCTAAATCTTTTCTATTAATTGACTGTAAAGCGGGGAGGAGAATGTCAGCTGCATGTTGAGACTGCTGATGGCAGCTTTTAAAGGAGACAATTTAAAAGTTTCAAGAGGTAGATCTTCACAGCAAAACTGGATTTCCTCCTGCTAAACCTGCTGTAATTCACTGAGTAGTCTAAACCGGATTTCTGCCTTTTGACAAGAACTGAACAGCAGTCTGTTCTGATTAAGGGGCAACTGAAACCTTAATGTGAAAGCCTGTTGTTGAGTTCTGCAAACGTTATTTTTGAGGTGGGTTTTTGTTTTGTTTTGTTTTATCTTCTGTAACTTTGTAGTTTTGAATGAATACAAAGAATATTTCACAGAATACTTCCTTCCTCCTGCATATGCTTACATGGTCTCTTAAGAGTATTAAAAGCTATGTAGTGAATAATCCCAGTACCAGAAAGAGTAATTCACACTTGCAGTGCATGCAATAATAAATTGTTTTTAAAGATGTGTGCCTCATGGCTGTCATTAGAGTCTGGTCCTCGGGTGGAGAAAAATAGCCAATGGTCAAAAGCGTTCAAGTTGATGTGCTATCCTCTAGAGAAAGATGGAGGGGGAGAAATCCTATTTACACTCAGTCTGTATTCATCAGACCCTTCACTGAATCTGTCTTCATATTGTCCTCTTGCTCCCCTGTTGTCCATGCAGCTAGCCTACAGACTAGTATGAGCTGGAAAGCGGAGGATATGGCATGTGAGGAGGAGTGTAGCCCCTGTTTAATTCTTGCCGGTAAACACTCATTAGATGAAGTCCCTGAGTTCTCTGCTTGGCTGACATTTGGTTTTTATAGTATGTCCCAAAGTGATGGGTTGGTTATTTTATAGTAGTAGTATATATTCTGACCATTAAAAAAACCCTAAATAATTCTCCTGCCATTATGTTGTTCCGTGGGAGTAAGCCATGTATCTGTTGTCACCTCTTCTTAGAATCATAGAATCGTAGAATGTTTTGCGTTGGAAGGGACCCCTAGAGGTCATCTGGTCCAACCCCTTTTTCATATGTTATTGATGCTTGCCTTTAAAGTCTATTACCTATATTCCAAAAGGTGTTTTTTTTTTTAAAAAAAAAAAGTTCTGGGTTAAGATTGTTCTGAAATACCTGTGAACTTCAATGAAAGGCCAGCTGACTTTACTTCGCATGACTTTTATCAGTTCTCTTGGTTAGAAATAGAAATGATAAAAGCGGGTAAATGTGCTTAAAAGCTGTGTGCTTTCTTAGGTGAAGGCGGATTTAAATTAAAGCAGTCATATAACGGGAAACAGCACACGCTTAAATTAAAAGCCAAATTGGTGCAACTGCTGGTTTTTTCTGTTTGTACACCATTTGCTTCAAAGCTTGATTTACAGGACACACAAACCATTTCCTTTTAGACGGAAACCTGATGTAGTCATGTTTAATGCCATGCACCATCATGCTGTGTTTAAAAAAAGCCAGGAAGCAGCTTGAATTGAATCTCAAAATATAAGCCTTAAGTAAATATGTAGACTTGGATAAATCTTGTTTTGGGTTGATATGTGGAAGCTTTTTCTGGTGCTCAGGCTTCCAAGAGAGAACCTGAGCCTTTACCTTGTTCCATCCTGAATACATACACCCGTTTCATCTTACTACAACCTCTTCCTTTGTGTCCAGTTACTTATATTGATTGCATTAACAGAAAAATAAAAGCTTCTGAGTCTGTAGTACACGCTCCTTTTCGGTGACCAGATTCTGAAGCTTTAATTACAAAGAACACATTTTATTTTTAAGAAACATCAGGAGAAAAATTGACCATTTCTTTCAGCTTCTAAAAATGCTAAGTATAATTCTGGGTGGATTGAAATAGGTATCTCTTGACAATAAGTTAAAAAAAGGAAAACCACCAACTACTGCTTGCATATTCTTCAGCATGGTTCTTGATTGCATTCTGCTAACAGCCTATGTTTTATCTTTCTTCCATGAATTTGTCTAGTGGGTGTTTGTCTGAACAGTGTGTTTTATACTGCCTTAAACCAAAGATTCCAAACCCACGTGATGATGGGTATAGGTAACACCTTTTTTCCTTCAGTCTGTAAGAAGAGTATGGGAATGTTGGAGAAATCTTAACTGCCAGATGCAGCCAGCTTCAGTCATGCTTCCAGAGCTGATGAAGCTTTCTCTTTGTTGAACAGATGTGCTGGATGCTTTGGGCCTTCCCTTTTCCTTTTGCTAATTTCAGTTCTGCCTCTTGAGTGGCTGGTAAGCAGTGTCTTGTAAATCTTGGGGTAATTACATGAGCTTTTTTAATTAGACTTGCAGAGGAATTGACCAACAGCAGAGAAATCAGATACACGTGAAACCTCCCAAATGTCAAAGAAAATGCTGTGTTTGTCTTGTCTCTAGGTATATTTTCGTAAATGCTGGAAAATTTTCACAGGGATCTAAGACTTCTTTAAATTCAGAATGACTGCATTGCATTAAAGTTTGCAGAGATAGGATTATAGCCAACATGGAAAATTCCCATGGAAAATCTTCTAATGCTGTACTTCACGCATTGGCTTGGGGGGGTGGGTGAGGTAAAAAGAATTTGATCACAAAATTCAGACTCATTGCTGTAGAAATGCAAACAGGCAGTGTAAAGGAAGATGTGGTGTAAATGGAGTGTTGCTATTGTGGAGGAACTGAGGAGTCGGTTTATGCTAATTCCATATATTTCTAGGAAAAATAGCAAGGGGCACAGTCATTACATAGCCTTGACTACTCCTTTCTTCCATGTCCTGGTTTTGGCTGGGGTAGAACTCATTTTCTTCCTGGTAGCTGGCACAGTGCTGTGTTTTGGATTTAGTACGAGAAGAATGTTGAGAACACCCTGATGTTTTAGCTGATGCTGAGCAGGGCTTACACCAGTCAAGGACTTTTCAGCTTCCCCTGCTCTGCCAGGTGCAGAAGAAGCTGGGAGGGGGCACAGCCAGGACAGCTGACCCCAGCTGGCCACGGGGCTATTCCAGACCATATGGCGTCATGCTCAAGTGTGTAAACTGGGGGGAGATGGCTGGGAAGCAGCTATTGCCGCTCGGGAACAGGGTGGGCATCGGTCGGCGGGTGGCGAGCGGTTGCATCACTTGTTTATCCTGGGGTTTATTCTTTTTCTTTTTCTGTTTTGTTTTCTTTTCCACTACAATTTGTTGTTATTATTATAATCATCATTATATTTTATTTTATTTCAATTATTAAACTGTTTTCCCTCAACCTAAGAGTTTTCTTACTTTTGTCCTTCTGATTCTCTGCCCCATCCCACCAGCAAGTGGCTGCGTGGGGCTTGGTTGCCGGCTGGGGTTAAGCCGTGACAGTCTACCTTCAGTACAGGAAAATTGTTGGCTTTTGTAGGCAAACATTTTGAAATTTGGTACATAAAGTGTCCAGATCTTTGCAAAAAGTAAAACCTTACAGGTTTTTCCAAGTTGTTGCTTACTGGCTGTGGCGGGCATGGAACCAGAGAAAGATTAAAAAAAAAAATTTTTTTTTTACAATTTGCAGTTTCCAGTAGATTCAGATTTATCACTTGAGAAGAAGATGGGATATATGTCTTCCGGTGTCGTGTGGGAATAGATGTGTGACTGTATGCTGCATTCATCCTCTGCTTAGTAGTTGTGCCCAGTCCTGTCTAATATATTATTGTCTAATATATTATTTCTTCAGTGGCTGCGTTTGCAAAGTAATGCTCAGAACTACTTAAACTGTGACACTTGTGCTTTCATTTTATGAAGTGTTTGCATGAGCATCATACATAGATGTAAAATGCAAAAAAAAAAAATAATCAAATTTGGTGTATGCTTGGTAAATTATTATGTTTTTTTCCTGATAGAGCTGTCTTTATTTTTAAGTCATTCTAGGCATTGTTAGAGGAGATAGGGCATTTAAAATCTATTTTTGTTGTAGCGGGAGGGATGTGCAGGTTAGAACAGCTGTTTTCTTTGCTTAGATAATGACAGGCAGCGGTAGCTGCCTTTAGAAAGCAAAGGACCAGCCTTCTGAGAGGAGAGACGCTGATGTAAAGAACACTTTTCCTCTCCTCATTAGCTGTCACTTCTGCAGGCCTAATAGAGTGTACAATCTCTTGATCAGTTAATTCACCTCTATTTTCCACGCATTCATGCATTGTTACATGTTTGTCAGGTCCTCTAAAAGGCTTTGTGTCAGACATATATTTTGCTATTATCTGAGCTGTGACGGCTTTTCTGAAAGGGTTAACCTTTTCTTCTGTCTTTGCTTCTCTTGGTGTTACGGTCACTTTATTTCAGGGTCTAAAGTCAAAAATGAGGAGGGGAAAAAAAAAAAAGCCCTCAGCTGCATTCAGAGCTAAAATATTTGGCATGGGGCCAAACTTCGTGTCTGTAGCCCATATCACACTTCTCACTAATGCCTTTTGATAATTACAGCAACATTTCTTGATAATGCCTACAATATGTCACAAAGCTGACTGACTGTTTTGTATTATGTTTGGAAGGCGAAGCATAAACTTAACGTTCCTTCATGTCAGATCTTTCGGGGAGCTCTAGCAGTGGAATCTGTAACAATATGAACTGAGCTTGGCTGTATTCTGAGAATCATAAAGAAAATCAGCTTTGGAGTCCTCTGTGCACTCATTAGCTCCTATTTCTGAGTCACTTGGCTTCTCCTCAAGATCTGTTTGTGGGTTCTTCTGTTTTTGTTTTGTTTTGGTTTTTTTTGCCTGCTTAGTTAGTAATAATAAGAATAGTATCTGCATGAAGGATAGTAACTCCTGATCTGTTTTGTTAGCATTCGTTTTTACTCACTTCGTCACAACTAATGAAACTACTGGTTTTCCATGTTTTCTTTTTGCAGTTGTTCGTCAGATGCTTCATTTGAGTTTTATGTAGTTTTGTCTGTGAGGCTGCTTCATGAGTTATGTTTAACATAGTGATTTGAGATTTGTTTTCACCTACTGATACACTACATTTGCTTTAAAAGTCTTAAGTTTTCTATTTCTTAAGTTAGGGTTTTATCAAAATTGCCCACAGGCTTTGAGATGCTATTAATTCTTTTTCTGATTGGATTGAAGCAATAAACTTTTGCTTATTGCAGTGCCAATTATCCATCTGGACATTAAAAATCCATAAAAATCCATAAATGATTGTTACAATCACAAAGCAAGACACTCAAAACTGCAATTTCATAATTTGTTTAAATTTTGTTTTCTTGGCTTTACTTTTTACCCTTTGCATATAGGACTAACTTTGTCCACAACCCTAACTGTTTTCTCTATGTGATCCTTGCTTCTTCTGATGTAAACCAGAAGAACGTTTTTTTTCCTATCAGCAACTCACATCCTCTTTAATCTTATTCAATTACTTGGTCTCAGCTTCTACTCTTGTGTTCCTCTTGGGTTCCTCCCGCCTCTTCATTCAAGTCCCCCTTGATTTTAGTTCTTAAGTTTAGCACTCCACCGTGGCATGCAGCAACTGGGATTAGTGATAGAAAGGATAATTGCAGTCAGTGTCTGTGCCCTTGAGAAGAACCAAGCTCTTCAGAGACTTTAGGTGCTAAACTCCAAGTTTCTACAGAGCACATTATGTTTGGAGTACTTTGCCCTTTTTGAAATTCCTTAGTTTTTTATATAGAGTTGTCTTAGTTTCATAGGGATATTAAATAACATTTCTCTGACACCTGGGTATCCTCCCCATCCAAGACACTGTGTAAAAGGAAGGGAACATTTGCATTGAAAAGAATGAAGAGATTGGTTTCTTTAAGCTTTATTGCCAGAAAGAGGAGATCCAGTTTAGCAGCACTATACCAAAAATTTCATCCTTGTGTAGTGCTGTAAAAGAAAAAAAAAAAATTTCAAGAAACTGTTTAGGTAACCAAACCCACAGTCTTAAAGAAACTAATAGGTGGTCCTTAGTTAAAAGATGGGGCTTGCAGTATTATTGGTAACCAGTAGTTCCTGTTACCAAACATTTGTTTTCCTGAATTTCATTTTCAGCTATCTGGAACCTGGTAGTTTTTTAGAATACCTAGCTTGTACAGTGCCCTTAAAGTGCATATGTTCTGTGGACATAAATGTCATGCTACGATTCTTCTGATAGTATTTTAGCCCTAGAAAGCTAGAACTTCAAGTGTGCATATGTTTTTGAATATGTTTTGTGTATTTGAATATTCTTGGTGTTCTCTACAGATAAGTGATGCTATATCAAATACAGAAACATACCCGAAGATGCTTTTCAACTAATGCAGATTCCTGTCCCCAAATGTAACTTTCTCTTCCTGTGTGAAAAGCAAGGGGGTTGTGGTAAAAAGTGTATGCTTCCATTAACTTCTGTTCTGAGTCCTTTTGACGTGAAAGGTTTTTTAATGTGTTTTATCTCTTTGCTTTAAATTATACCACAAGAAGGAGGATACCATTTCAGACGCTCTAAAAAAGCCTAGTTGTACACAAGTTCTGCGGGTACATTAGGGAATTTAGTAGTCAGAATTTGTGTGCAGAAGAACCTGAAAATAATCCCTATCCTCTTATGTTTTCTGAATACAACACTCACGAGCACAGCTGGAAAATTTAGGTTATGAGTGGAAAATTGATTTTAGGACTCCAGTGCCTCTTGTGAACACAGTTTCCTCGTTTTAGGTTACTCCTAATTTTTCAACATTTTAGTAAATGTAGAAAAGTGCAAGAAAGGAAGGAGTAATATGAATGAAAAAATAGGAAGAGCAAATGTTTATGATCAGGGTAAAAGCTATATTTTATGGTATTCCAATTCTTTATTAGTTCATGTGCTGTTTCCTTTTTCGGTTCTTCAAGACGCAGTAGTGTGTTTGTGTTTAAACGTAAAAGGTTATCACAGTTTATTTGGTGTAAGCTGAGAGCGATCAAGTATGTTGCATTCTTAGACTGTATCTGTGGCTGTTTGACAATGATAAATAGCAGATTTTAACACTCAAGCATGAAGCTGAATAGCATTTTCTTATTTTGTCGCTTTTGTCCTGAATATTTGCTCTTGTCTGAAAGCTGCAGTTCAAAATTTTCTTAGGACAAGGTGGCCAAAATCTACAATTTTCTTGGATTAGTTGGCAACAGAGAAGATCTAATGTAAAGCATATCAAGTTTATCACTAGGTAGAGGGTGTTACTGTGTTTGCACGCTTTGCTTTGCAGTAGTGGTAAGAGATTTAACACTAACAAAGCTGTTTGTGTGAGGTAGCTGCAATGACCTGTGTTTCTCCCTCATCTTCTGAAGGTAGCAGTCTCTGCCTTAGTTTGAGAATGCGCGTGGTAAACTGGTGTGACATCTTGACTGACTGTTACTTTGGTACAGTTTCATTCCTCAGATAGCCCTTGGTTGACTTTCTTGTCTATGCTCTTAGGACCCTGCATAAATCTTCATCCTTCAGCATAGATTTCTTTCATGAGTCTTTGAATTTTGGTTAATGTTGCTTGCTATTTGCTCTGCCAGTAATGCCAACTTTGTTGCTCTTGGTGTTTGCCTTTTGTCTTTCTTACATTCTCTTTAAGCTCATGGGAAAACGCTGTTTCTATTGACATTGCAGCTGAGGACTTGCTTTTTGAGGTTTTAAGACAGAATTATGACAAAACCTTTTTTTGTGTGTGCATTTTATTTTCTCCTCTTCAGTTCCCATGTATTTACTTTTCTGCGTTTAGGCTTTTTAGTGGTTTCTGTAGCACCTTCTGCTCCTTGCTTTGTTTTAACAGTAAGAATGGAACGTTCCAGTTAGTTTTTTAGCACTGCTGCAAAACATCATCGTGTATGCTTTTTGATTGCCTGTTTCCCCCTCAAGACACCTTCAATTATTTCAGTATAATTTCTCACTGATGTGGAGTCTATCTAACAAATCAATACTAAGCTCTTCCGATGCCAAACCTAGTAAAGCTGGTTATGCTCATAGGTATGTGAAGTGCATGTTCCTGTCTTCAGACGCTAAGGAGATGCAGGGAGAAGGTTCAGGCACCTTTAAATTGATGCATTTCCACCAAGGAGCTAGTCTAGAAAAAAAATTATATTTAAAGCACCTATTTTTCATGTGTATTCTCTCTGGCATCACTGAGGAAGTGCAGTCATCAATGAAAATCCTGTCAGATATTAATTCTTGCCTTTTTCTCCTTCAAAATGCCCTGATGTTCTTTGTTCAAATACTGTAATGATTATCTGTGTTGAAGAGGATGCAGTCAGGGAGAAGAGGGCAGTGCCATAACTAGCAGTGCTGATGGGAGCGTATCCGGCACACTGATGTGTTAAACTGCCAAGTGGTTTGAGCAAACCTGTTAGTTACGTGTTTCTGTTAGCAAAATATAACATTTGCGGCTGTGCTGCAAGAATGGGGTACAGAAAGTTATCTCAGATGAATTTTTCCTTTGCCAGTAGTCTCTCTTGCTGGACAGATTAATTGGTGCAAGATACAGTCGTGCCCTTTGAAATCTGTTCTCTTTGGGAGACAGCTTTCAAGGGTTTGTTTTCGTACTGTTTAAAATTGAAGCTACACATGTACATTGTTTTTTATTGATTTGATTTCTGGCCTTGGCTATAAGGATTGCAAGACATACCATAATGCAATGTTCTTTGTCAAAAAACTGACAACACATTACTTTTTTCTTTTTTAAAAATTCTATAACCAGATAAAAATCTTTCTTACTTATTATGCTTTGGGTGTGCTGTGAGATAGCTCTCGAACAGAAAGAGTTTTCCTGGTCAGCCTGTAGAGCTTGGCAGAGAGCCTAGTTAAGTATTACATTGAAGATCTAAATTTAAGGCAGTGGAGATCAGCAAGAAATGAACATCTTACTAGATTAAAAAAACCAAACCAACCAGCTGCCTACCACCCCCCCCCCCCC
>JADKXX010000308.1:0-75983 GCA_017310255.1 Butorides virescens
CCCCCCCCCCCCCCCCCCCAACAAACCCCCAAACATTTTACGCTTGCTTGAATCTAAAGCTGAGAGGGAAGAACTGTGTGTTAGAATTGTTAACTTGATCCTGCATCCACACCTAGCACGCTGAACTGCCTGCTCTCCAAAGATCTTGGTCTGTTTTACAACAATAAGTGATTTGAACTCAGAGTACTTTAAAGTCTTGGATGCTACCATGAGGGAAGATACTACATTGTTACCTCTCATGCCAGTGCAAGGCTTGCATACATTTTTGTCTTACACCATAGGGTCAGAGAGGTAAGTTCCAAGCTTCTTGAACCTCTGCTAAAGTTGTCGGGCTCTGCCTAAATTAATCCTCTTAGTTTTGTCATGAATCTTTTACATTCTTTCATGTCACCTCGAGTAATTTGATTTTTCTACGTTGTATATCCTTTAAGTGTTGGTGACTTTTCAGTGTCATTTCACATGTGCAGAGTACGTTTTGCTTTCTTTTTGGTTTTTTTTTTTTTTTTTTTTTTATTTAAGTCAATGGTTTTCATTCAGGGAGAATGTATGTAGTTTTGTGAAATTTTTTTTGAAAGAGAATGCATGCAATCTCCCTCCTTCCCTACACATCCTAGGTACCTCTTTCTGCTTATGTAGAACCAAATTGGTTTAATGCCTTAAATTAAGCTGTATGGGAAAAGGGCTCCCAGTGCCTGTAAAGGCAGTACTCCTTTTCCCTTTTTCATAGTAGTGAAAAGCTCATCAACCAATCTGCAGTTGTAACACTGAAAATTTGAAAATACCTACATCTTGTTTTCCTTCTTTCCAGTGTCTTGTTATCATTGAAACAGGGATAGCATTCCATTATCCCTGTGGTAAGTTGAGGCACAGAGAAATTTATATGTGCAAGACTGCAAGGCTCCTGGTGAACTTGAATTTCCTCGTTGTTTCTTGTTAACCATGAACTCCTAACCTTAGAACAGGCTGTTTGTGTAAGCTATAACATAATAGAGAGATGACAAAGTTTTATCTTGTAATACAGTTCAAGAACAACAATACTTACTGCTTCCATTGCCATATCCTACAACTTTCAAGCTATCCAGAGTTGAATGGTGTCCTTTGATTATGGTATCTTGGCCCCTGGGAGGCAATTGGGGGAAAAATCAGACCAAACATACCACATTCTAAACCAAGATTTTTGATTTTAGGTTTTTGTCTCTTTGATACATTTGCTCTGTACTCTCACAGCTGTGTTTAAAAGGTGGATGATGACAGAGTGGAAGTTTAACTGTGTGAAGGACTTTGTCTTTTGACTTTTTTTGCACTGGGATAAAAGGAAAAAGTTGATGACTCTTGGGAACATTTAAAAATAATGCAGTGTTATGGTTTGGTTTTTTTTTTTTTCCTTTTTTATATTTTGTCTCACTAGAGCTTTGTCTTTTACATATTATTTGTGTGTTAGCACAGTCCCATGTTTCACTTAGAAAATGTTGAATGGCATTCTTCATGATTTTTTGGAACTGTTTCAAGATAAAATTCTGGTAAAATTCACTAATTTCACAACCCATTTTTATTTTGATAGGCTGACATATTCTATCAGCATGCTATTTCAAAATGTTTCTGACTAGTTATTTTTAGCATGAATAATGAAGAACAATAAATCTTTTACCAGAGAGGGAAAAGGAGGAAAGTCTTTGTGTTTACTGATTATCTAGGAAAAATAAGACCTATGTTGTCATACACCTTGTCATAGAAGGAGATCAGGTTAGTCAAGCAGGACCTGCCTTTCATGAACCCATGCTGACTGGGCTTGATCACCTGGTTGTTCTGTATGTGCCACGTGATGGCACTCAAGATGAACTGCTCCATGGCCTTCCGCAGCACTGAGGTTGGACTGACAGGCCTGTAGTTCTCTGGATCCTCCCTCCAGCCCCTGTAGACTGCTACTAGGAAGTAGCTAAATCCACTGACCAAGAGCTCTGTTTCCACTCTGGCGGGTACGTGTGTGGTGATTTTTTTTGAGAACTATGGGTCGTGGAGAGGGACAGTGAAAGGACTGAGGCTCAGACTTCCAAAATAGAATACTTTTTGACATTTCTTTGCCTTACTGTCCATTTCAGTAGGATTATATATTTAGATCTTTATGCATTTATATATTTTGTGCATACATATAAATAACAAAAATACTGTCACCTTGATCTGTTCTGGTCATTATCATCCACAGAGCCAGCAATTCTACTTTGCTATTGGGAAGAAAAAAGGTGAGCTAGTTTCGCTTGTGCTTCCCAATCTCCGTTTACCTATTCATCACATGTGCCTCTAACACACCTAGACGATAGAGAGAAGGGACTTAATTCTTGGCCTGTGCTTTGAAATTCAGACTTCAGGTGGAGGTGTACAGCACTGCGTTACGCTGCCTTGCTATCCGGGTGCCACATCGCACCGTGGCCTCTCGCTGGCTCTGCAACATCGCACTCGGAGCACAGGTAATTAGGTAATTGGGTGGAACAGCTGCATCTAGTGTGAGGCACTGTAGAGGAGGAGGCAGATCGTGCTGTGCAAAAATGTTCAAGACCCTGGTCTTAACAGTGACCAGCAGGCCTTGGCCAGAAGCTTTGCTGCAGCTTTTGCTAGATGCAAAGGCTGAGATGCTCAGGCTGGAGTGTAGGGCACTGAAGGATGTGGCAGGGACTTAAATCTTGGGTGCACAGATCTCGTGAGTAGATAGCACGGGGCTAGTCTTGGAGGAGGAAGCGTGCTTAAAGATCGTGGTTTGGGGATATGCAAGGAGGTGTTCTTCAGTATGACACTTAATAACGTAAAAACATTGAAGTAGACCTGCTGGCATTAGGATTTGTCCAGCTTGATGTGCATGGAGTTGTTGCCATGAATTTTTATCTTCAGTGTTAAACACTTGCAAAGCTGTCAGGGGCCAGCTGTGGTATTTGTTGGTGAATTCGTCTCCTCTGTATGGAATTTCTGCTACTGTTGCTTCTGATCTTGGTTTGGCAGCTAATAAAAAAAAAAGAGAGGACAGTGGCCACTTCAATCTCAAAGCAGGAATCCCTTCAGATAGGAGCACATGCTTGAGTCACTTGATATTCTCTCTTGTCTCTTGATGTTGCTGTTTTCATGAGAATGACTGTGCTGTTAATGGTAGCTGGTCTTATACGGAAACTGCTTGTGGTATCAAGCCTGTGCGTTGTTGAATTAGCTACCAGCCTATGCAGCCAAACCCATGTATTTTCTCAAAACTGCTTTCAGGCTTCTGTGCCTTCAGAAGTAAACTATGTAACATGTTCAATACCTGATGCCCCTTATCTCTGTGTGGGTTTTTGGGTTTTGTTTTGGTTTTTTTTTTTTTTCCTTCCTTTAGAGATGTCTCTTTTCCACAAGGTTGTTTCTTGGACTACTCACCTGGGAAATGAAATAAGTCTCTGACGCTTTCTGCTTCCTGGCCATTTTTCTGCATGCCATCTACCTAAAATACCTTACCATAAATGGGAATTATTTAGGACCCTTCTGTTTTTCTTTCAGATGTTCTTATTGATGTGAGTCACCTTGGCCTTTGCAAGGAGTTAGCTTCTGACTGTTCCTTTATTATGTGAACTGATAATTGCAACTGACCTATTCTTCTGGAAAGGGCATTCGCCCCGTGAGGGTGTCATGGATCCACCGCATGTGCTTTTGCAGTTTCTCTGAATGCATAGGCTTTTCGGTGTAGATCTCTCTTTTTTTTCCTTTTTCTTTTCTCCTTTTCTTTTTTTTTTTTAAATGAAAGATAGCTCTGCCTCTGAGACACTGACCCAGATCCTAGCCTTTTCTTTTTCTGTGGTTTATCTGCTCTTATTAGACTGTCCTGTCTGGAGGAGTACATAGAGCTGATGTTTGCAGAAAGGTTTTGTTTTTTGTTTTTTTTTTTTATCAGCTGGAATGTAATACTAAGGGGCATAAGGTTATGATGTAATGAAAAACTTGTATGCATACAGTCTAATGCCTCTGCATACTTCAAACGCTCTATATTGAATTCTTCCATAGTGAAAGAGCAGGCTTCTCTTTATTCTTGTCTTCATTCTTATCTCTAATGCCAGTTACGTTTTTTGCATGCACTGTCCCAGCAGCTTTCGTTTATCTCTTGCTGATCTCAGTTGTACCTTCAAGGTAGCTCTCTTTGTACGTTAACATGTCCCAATGGTAAACTTTCATCCCTGCTTGGATTTGCCCCCTAGGCTTTACTAGCAGTTCCATCATGACGAGCTTTAGCAGCAGAGCGTCATATAGAGTTTCCAGTCCAGCTGTTCTTCCGGGATCCATTTCACAGCAGCTCAGCTCTTGAGGTCACCAGAAAGGCTGACGCTAGACTGGCTATGACCCTTCTGCTCCCACAGGAGCTACGTTTAACCTGGATTGTTTCAGTGTTGGGGTTTACAGAATAGAACTACACACAATTGTAGCGGTGTGGTGGAGAGAGCAGTGAACTCTGACTTCAGGGCAGGAATTAACTGGTGGGAGAGCTGGGGAGAGGAGCCTCCGAATCTGGTTACTCCTGAAGTCTTAATGGTGGGAAACCATGGCATGACTCACATCCAGACTTGATCCTTGTCCAAGCAAAGAGGTGAAGCCTCTGGTACCAAGTGACTAGCAGCACAAAAGTGAGTGGAATTTATTTCTGCTTAAAAATAGAACTGAAATATCGTTTGTTGTTCATGCAGGGGATGATGAATGTAGTAGCTTGTCTTGAGTTTTACTACCAGTAAGTATCAAAACTAGTATGTATTCTCTGCAATCCAGCAGTGTATCATGTATCTGCTCATGTTAGCCCTGCCAAAAGACACTATTGCATCAAGTCTATTAATCTGATTATTTTGTCCTAATAAAATGAACTGTTAATACATTCTGATTCAGAATGCTGTACTGGTGTACCAACATGGCTAGTGTCATTGGAGGCATAGCCCACATAAGCATTTTAACAGTCTGAAGACTTTTTCCTTTGTCATAGGACTAATCACATCAATTAAGGTATACTTTTGTGCTTCTGTAAAGGTATCTGTGCTGTATTGGGATTTTTCCGGGTATAAACTGTATCGCAGCTCTTAACTGCTCCTGAAATACGTTCTGAAGGGGAGACAGGAAGGAAAAAAAGAATTGCCAGTAACAGAGTAGAATTCCCAGCTTCTCAGTTTGGGACAGGCTCTCATGTTACATGGGTTAGTAACCTGAATAAGAGAGAGCATAGGGCCTCTGAAGATCAGCGCTCTTGCTAGCTAATGTCAAGATTAAGTTCACCCTACCATGGTTCCAAGCTGTGATTGAAAGGAGACCTTTTTCAAGCATCCATTTTTTAACTATATTAAAGTTTATGTTAAATGATAATGGGAAGAGCATTGAGAAATTTAAAAAGAAATTATTAATGGTTTTAAGAGTATCTCCCAAAATGAAAAGTGATAAGGTCACCTCACCCTAGTACTTACTGCTGATTTTAGTCAGTTACACCAGTAATTTAATGGGACATTATCAAAAGACATTACCATCATCAGAAAAACCTTCTGCAGTTGTAACCAAATATATATGCAAGTGTTAGATAACCACTTTTTCTGTAATGCTGATTCTATTAGGGTTAGTTTGCACTAATACTGCTATCTTTGGTTTGGTGAATATGATGTAATGTTCCTAAGGTGGCTATAATCTTTGACTATTTCCACCATATCTTTCTGAGTTACAGAGCTGGCTCTGTATGGTGTCTAGCTGAGAGTGGAAGCTTTTTTGTTAAGGAGGGGTAAAAGTTACTTTTTGAAATACAAAATCTTGAGAAATATTTGCTCAGTTGAGTAGAATTGTATTTTCAGTTAAAGAACCCTGGGGATATCTTTTCAGAAGTATGAGCAAGTCTACCTTGCGTTTGTAAAATATTCTGATTTTTTTCAGATAAGACTCGTAGAAGGAATTGCATACTGGTTCTGAAAGTGAGAAAGAAAGGGAAACGATCTCATGAATTTTCATCCTCTGTCTTGTGATTTGGAGCAGGCTCTTGACCCGTGTCTTCTCCCCATCATATGCATACCTTAAATAGCAGACTAGAGTTCATACTCGCTAACAGCAATGAGGGGCTGTACAAACTGGAATGTTTGTGGAGAGACTGAGACAGAATATTTGAGGTATCTTGGGGAAGGAACTAGACGCAGGTCTTCTGTCTCCTCGGATGTTCAGCAGGTAGAGGATTTCCAACCAGTATCTCTCATATCCTGGAAAAATCTTTTAACTTTTGTGCTGTGTGGGATATGGACAGCATTGGGTAAATACCTTTTGTCTTCTTTTCTTCCTGATCTCAGTAACAGTGTTCATGTTCCGTATTAGTTAAAACTTTGCTTTCCTCTGTACATACTTAAAAAGTGGTGAAGAGAGAGCACAAGGCCAAAAAAGAAACTCTTCAGGTTAATTCAGGTGTTCTGACCAGAAACAGCACTGTATTTTAAAACTAGCTTAAAAAAAATGCAGTTACAGGCAAACCCAAGATTTACTCCAGTTTTGGCTGGTTGGCACAGTTATTTAGACAACTTAGTGTCTTGAGATTTCTTCCTTTGCTTACTTTGGGGTTTTTTTTGTGTGTATGTTAGTAGAAAATGCTCTCACTGAATTTTAGCAGAAGCAGTGGTGTGTAGAAGTGTTCCTGTTTATCTAAATGATCAATTCTTTGATTTGATAGTCTTTTGTGATCTGAGAAATAGACAATATGTTCAAGGTGTCTGTTATTCCACGTTCTATGCAAGTGAACGTGTATTTGGCCAGAGGCCAGTTTAATTTTTATTCAGCATGTATCATCACATGTGGTAAAGCGAGTATGTTGGAAGAAGTGATCAAGTAATTCAGTAGCAGAATATTTGACTTTCAGTACTGACCATAATTTTTATATGTCTGTGTAAATTAATGTAATTTCTTGTCAAATATTTTTCTACAAAAGCTTTAATGAAGAATTTAAATGCTAAAGACTCCATATTTCAATCTGTGCATCTGAAGTTAGCTTTTAAGAGTGGGCTCTTGAGTTGAAGAAAGGAAAGTGTTCACTGTTTAAGGCTTTTCACAGGCAGTGAAAAGCCTGAGTTGGGAAGTACTTGGCTGTGTATGTTGAAGTCAGCAGAGCTGTGTGCATAGTTTTGCATGTGCTTAATTGGCTTGTGTAACTGTGGCCATTCTGTATGACTACTTCTGGATATATCTATTCTACAGAAGAGTTAACAAATAAATAATTTTTTTACGTGATTCTTTCTCCAGGGGCTGCCTCAGGGTATTCCACAGGTTGAGTATAGTTCTGTAAAGTTAATTTCGTAATGCCATTTAAGTGTTAGCAAGCAGGCTAAGATGAGGTATTCACATGATTTAATTCCCACAGGTATGTTGCTATAAGACAGCTGCGTGTGGTAAAGTTATAGACAGCAAGCATGATGGGGGATCACTTTATGGTTATTGGCAGAGGCACCATAGTTCTGGTTGGACACTGAGTGTGCAGATACGGTTCAGTCAAACCTAGATAACGCTCTGTCAGTATGTGTCTTACCCACTTTTCTTGATTTTCGTTTCCTTACTGTTGCTCAGCAAAACCAGTAATGCTCTTGTATCCACCTGCACCTCGATTTGTAACATGGTAGGAACTGCAGCTAGTGGTTTATAGAGTGCATAGCAATGCATTTCTAGAAACTGGTGACAGAAAAAGCAAAGCATTTCTTCACTGGCAGCCCTCCTCCGATGGTGTTTGGACTGATTCACGATTCAGTTCCTGCTGCTCCTTCGCTTAGTGGCTTGCAATGTTCTTGCTCCTTTTTTTTTCCTGCTAGATACAGCTGTTTATTCACATGGAAAAATGCATCTCCTGGAGGCAGTCTTCTACTCATAGTTTGTTGTGTCCTATGGATTTTTCCAGCAACCTGCTTTTTCTTACAAAGCCTCTATGTGATGGTGGTGGGCCTCTTTCCTGTTGCTGGAAAGGAATGAGAGCACCAGTCAAATTCCAGCAATGCTGCTGACCATAAAGCAGCAGGTTATTGAAGTTGCTAGGCATTTTGTTATTGATTTTTTGCATATTAAGATACTAATGTTTTATGGTGCCAAAAGTTCAGTAAGGTCAGATAATGATTTGTGTTTAGGCTGAATTTTGAAACATAGTGGAGCGTTTGTTGTAAAGGGGTGCTTAGTTTTGATAAAGGTAATGTCTGTTAAGTGAATGAGCATGTTAATTCTTGTGGTTGCCCCAGAGTCTCTAGAAATGATGGAGTAGATGCTTAATCTTCAGTCCTGTTTATGACAAATTATCTCCCAAAAATTCAGATGCCATATTTGGTAGGAGTCATACAGAAAATGAACTTACAGGTTTTCTTAGTTTTGAAAGCAAACAGAGCAAATGCTATTGTTTCAGCTGGTTAAAACATTGCAAGGCTGTTTAATTGAAAGTATGTATCTAGGCTGTCAAGAAGTACAGAATAAATTGAATCAGTTTCCAGAAAAGCTGTTCATCCTAATACCTTAATTCAGGACATTTCTTAGATGTGTTAGAGTAGTACCTCTTCAGTATGGCTTTATGATGTCTGAAGAGTATCAAGATAATTTCAGGAAAGGGGAAAGTATGAATATGAAAGAGAAACAAAACTTCTCTAATAGTCTGATCTGCTGAAAGCCTGAGGGGCAGGAAGAACAGCAGAAGAAACAGAAATCTGTTGTATTCTTTCCTTTCATTGTAGGGAAAGGAGATATCAAAATACATACTTTGGCTCAAACTTTGTATTTGCTTCTAGTTTCAATTTTTTTTTGTAATTAAGCAGTTTGAGTATGTGGACATAATTATTTTTTTTTCTTGAAAGGTGAACAGCTCCATCCATGTAAGAAAAGTTTAGGGATAGACTGGTCCCTGTTCTGGAGGTTTTTTGGTACCAGTTTTAATTAGTGAGAGGGAACCACAAGAAATAGCAAGAATAGACAACCAAATGGTGCACTGTTGGAAGCCTAGGAGGCAGTCCTCCTTTTGCAGCTCCAGCAGATCCAGATAGTTTAAGACTGGCTGTAGTGAGGTATTATCCTCAATAATTTTGCACATGTGATGAAGATGATTGTGCTTCTATTTTTTCAGTCAAATGCTCTTTCAGATTTCTCTTTCTAAGAGAAAATGCGTATCCTTTAGATGTGTGAGCCTGCTATTTCTCAAGTTTTCTCAGGAAAAGGTAGCAATCTCTGCTACGTAAAAATCTCTGAAACATCAGGTGGCTGATAGTCTGTTGAAGCTCTGGATGGAGAATGTGAATCTAAAAAGTCGTTATTTTATTAGAGGAGATGCTGGTGTTTGGGTCAGAGTGTGAATCCAGCTGGGTGGGATGGCTAGTGGGTTGGGTTCTTTTCTGTATAACTGCTTAGATTGGTACAGAAAATGCAAGATAATGTATATACTTGGGTAGAGTGAAATTAATAGTTTTTCAACTTTAAAGTGCTTATCTAGAAATGAAGTAGGCATGTGTACATGTATGTATATATGTGTATTTATGGTAGACAGTGTCGTTAAATGCCTATGAATAATACATATATAAAAGCCTCATGAGGCTGCTTCTAGCAAAAGCTTTTCATTTTCTTTCTGATATTTGTATGGCAGTATTATTGAATTTGATTTAATAAAGCTTTTATGAAGTTAGTGAAAATACAGTTCAGTTAAATACTCTCCCTCTCCCTTCTCCAACATCCTCCATTCCATCCCCTCCACATTCCATTTCCCCCCTTTTCTCTGTTCTTCTTCCTCCCCTGTCTCCATTCACTGTCAGGAAGGGGCGCCTCAGAAGAGCCATTTCAGCTCAGCACGCCACCGTCAGAGACTAGTGGAACCAGCAGCTACAAAAGTGAGTGCCTTTATTGAAGGACCATTTTTAACATGGAATGTCGTGTCAGCAGAATATTTGTTAGTAAAGAGAAGCTCTTCCGTGTGCTTGGTGGGAGATGTAGTTACCATTACTTGTCTGCAGGTGTTACAGTCACTGTCTCTAAAGGTGAACTTCAGCACTGGAGAGATTCATATTCAAGTGCAGCTGTTTTACTTCCTTGAAAAATTTGGTGTGAGATTTTTTTTATATCTCCAAAGTTAAATAGACACTGTATGAAGTGTTCTACTTTGGTTTTATTACTTTGCATGATTTCTGTTTTCTTAAACACGTGTGCAATTCATTTGCCTCATTCTTAAACAAAAGGCTTTCATTGAATAAAAAAAAAGGCAAGGATATGGAAAATAATCAAATAATCTATTACCAAGCTGTGATACAAAGTTTCAGAGTAAAAAAAAAAAAAAAAAAAGACTTTTGCATCAAAAGATGATATTAACAGATATAATAGCAGTGCCAGTTAGTTTGTAAGACTGTTCCACCTTTTTAGGGGCATGCTTTTTGTTAACCCTACACAAAACAGTTTGAGGTATTCAGTGAGTGTGATGTTATTATGGAGCTTTCATTCTCTAGGCTAATAAAGTGTACTATAATGCATATTTTAGAGCATCAGTAACTGTTCAACAGTGCCTATTTTTTGCTACTTTTTTGTGAGGGTCCAGCAAAAATGAAACTGTATCCTTTACTATCGCCTCCCAGAAATCCTGTTCTCTGCTTTCCTTAAGATTTAGATGACTTGCAGAATTGATTGCAATACATAATACAACCTTTGATACAGGTTGAACTAGATCAATGGTAGTAATCCTGGTCTTGAAAGTCTTTTCCTGAAAGTCCTGGTTTTAAGAAAGAAAAAAAGTTAACAGACGTTGTCTTGTCTTGCATTCTAAATTATGACTCCAGTCACTGTTGTCAGACTGATTCTTTTGGTTGCTGAATGTGTTGACTCATTTAGTATTAGTTGTGTTCACTTCTGCTGTTGCCAGCTTGTATTATTTGTGCTTTTTGGCCTGTAACAGCATTGTCAGTGCTAAGCTATCCTTCTGGGGGACGGGCATTTTGGGGGTTACAGGTGCAAAAGTGAGTGAAGTATATGTTGGGTTTTTTTTTAAAAGGATTAGTTAAGTAAGAGCAGAAATTAATTTTAAGTAAGTCTGTACTGTCTCTTAAGGAGCCCGTTCTCTTGACGAGCCACTTTCTGTGTGCATTAATGTACACCAGAATCACTCCAGGTAGTGCCCTCAATGCGGAAAGCCAAAGGAAAAATGTGTACTGAAGTGCAGTCCTGTGGACATAAGCTGCACTTAGCTTTTGCTCCCTCTTCTTTTCCAGTTTTCTAGCAGTTTTCCACCATACCCCAGTGCCATACTTACCCCTGGATGCACCTTGTCAAAGGTAGGTGTGCTGGCAAAACCTCTGTCTGGCAGCTGCAAAGCAACCTTCACAGTAGTTGCTCTTGTTTTGCTTGGGGCAGAAGGACCAGGAGGGGTCTTGATGGGTGTTTCCAGGGCCCTTAACCACTGCCTTTTAGTCAGTGTCTTTGCTGCTGGGAGGACACCCTGGTGCACTGGGGGTGAGTCAGTTGGCACCTCAGCACTGCTGGATACCAGCCCAAAATCTGGAGGGGTGCTGTTATGACAGACCACATCATCCTCCACCTCTCGCCCTACAGCCATTGTCAGCAGCTTCAGAATGACCATCTGCCTGGAAAAGACTCTTCAGTACACAGTAGGAATATAGCTCTGTTTGAGGTTTTTGTTTTGATTAGAATGCGTCTGTAGGGAAAGAAAGGAGGCAAGGAGGAAGCACTGCTTCATTGCCAGTACTGTGTGACAGAAGAGAAAATCTGGAGTTTCATAGTTCCCAGGGGCATGGACTGGCCTGCAGATCACCCACTTCATCTCATTCCTCGTTGCCGGTGCAAGAAAATGATGGAATCCTGGAACAGTGGTCTTCTGAGTCCTGCTCTTTGAGAACCTTCACTAGGTGGATAGTATTTCCACATGGCAATCCAATAAAACTAATTCTGACAGGCAGCTGCACCCATCCGTGCCTACAGCCACACCTTCCCTTCCTCCTCCTGTACACACTTCTCAGTGAAAGCTAGCTGCCATGCTTTATGCTTTTATATATATATATGTATATATATATAAAATTATATAAGGTATGTATGCTTTTTTTTTTCTTGCCCACCACCCTTGGTATGTTCTTGGAATCAACTGTTACAGCTGAGAGGACTGTATTTTCCTGATCTGACAGAGGTAACTTGAGGTATAATTCCGGCATGTTTCCAGTCCTTCCTACGTGCCTTTCCCTTCTTTTGTGTCTGGATTGAACTCTGGGGCTTGGACTGTGTGGTTTTGCCTTACACTTCTCTAGGTCTGAAGCCTGGGAAATGTCATTTTCACCCATGATCAGACCACACTCAGATCCAGCTGATGGAAGGTAGGATCTGGAATAGGCCTTGACAGCTCAGCAGCTGCCCTTCAGCAGGAAGTTTTGGAGTAGGGATGTTGGCTTGTGATTCTGGGACAAGGCAGGCATAGTTTGCTGCTTTGCATGGGATAGGCCCTGGAAGCGGGCATGGCAGCAGTGAGAGGCCTGTGCTCAACAGCGTCACTCAGGGCTGTCGCGGCTCTGTTGGGCTACTCTTCCATGGACTGGCACTGCTCAAGAGGAGCGATGAAGGCAAACCTATCCTGCAGCAGGTGCTACAGCCAGTTGTGTGCTAGTGGGAGCAGTAGCCCAAGGTTACCTGAGCAGAGCTGGCTGGGGAAGAAGTGGGGCCCATGGCATTGCATAACAAGCAAGGGTTATATATTGTGTTCTTCAAAGGCCCATCTATGTTCCAGGGGCATAAGTCAGGCAGTGTGAGATTCTCAGTACTTGCCATTCAGACTCCTATGAAAGCAGCGTAGGGAAGTGCTCTTAGCACAGAGCTTCTGAGTGACAAACTCTTGTCTTTGCCTTGTACTTCTGCTTGTTCTTCCTGAACTGCCGTTTTCTGGCAGACTCACCTGCAGGCTGCTGCAAGTCAGCAGGAGTGTCATCAGAGTCCTGTCACCCTTCTTCCTTCCTGTTTGGTGGCATTAGGGACCCTTACTGGATGGTGCTGTGACAGCCTGACCAGCCAGTCTGCCTGAAGGAATCCATTTACAGTGCATCTGATGAAGAAAGCCCACAACTTTCTGTTACAAAGTTGTGAATCCAGCTGGGAAAGTTGGACTCCAGTCATCCCAAAAGGCAATGGCAGTGCAGCCTGTCTCCAAACTCTACCAAAGACTTAGCCTGCTTACTCTGTGTACCTCTGCAGACACGCCTGCTGCAGTGCCCTCTTGGCAGCCCCTCCAACACTTGGGCCCACAGGGCTTTGGTTGTCCATTCTTGGGGCTTTGAGTACCATGGAAGCTCTCCTGATGGAGACTGGGGTGACAGGGCTGAGAATCAGCTGCACAGGTAATACCAGAAGTAGGAAGCTGTAGAAAGGCAACAGGATTGGGAGAGCTTCACTGGCAGCTTGTTCTATCACACTCCTCGGTCTGAATTTGCTGCTTTGGGAAGAGCTGCCAGTTGCTGCTGGTGGTAGGGGTAGGTGCACAGAAGCCAGCAGTCTCGTTGTCTTGTTGCCGTCCTAAAGCAAGAGCTACTTTGGTTGCTGCTTTTAGACTGAAGATGGCAAATTGCCATCAGCAAGGGTGACACGCCTTTCTTTAAGCTTGTTGATTCAGCTCTGTCTGGTTTAAAAAAACCACAACATAACAAAACAAAAAAACTGAAACAAAAAAACCCCCAAACCAAGCAAACTTGTAACTTTGAAATTGTATGTTGTCTCTTGGCTCTGTAAAGACTGGTGGGATCGCTTTTATTCGTTTTGCCTTCCTGTGTAGCAGCTGTTTGCCCAGGTGGCAGGATGTTATGGAAGCCTTGGCTGCACAGCTTGTTGCCTGTATCAGAGAAACTGGGGGTAGGGAAAGACCATCAAAGACTGGTAAAGGAATACTGTTTTTGTGCCTAGGAAAGCATCCTGGTGGGATTGTTAGGGGTGTTTTGTTCGGCATATCTGGTCCCTGGGTTTCCTACATCTGGCTCCTAACCTCCTGAGTATGGCAGAATAACTCTATTTAGGAGACTTGGAAGCAAGGCAGTGTATCTCATGAAAGCAGCAGCAGTGATTCAGAGGACATTGAGGTACAACTGGCCCAGCAGATCATCCACCTATGGTCAGCTGAGTACAGGTGATCAACCTGCATCTTGGCACGCATTCTGCAGATCGTCCTGGACCCGGATGAAGTGTATTTGTGGGTTAGTGGTTTGGGTGACCCAAAGCAAGAGACATGCTTTGTTGACTTCTGACATGGATACTAGTGTTTCCTGAGGGGAGAGGATATTGGCCTGTCCTGGCAAAAGATAGTAGAGTTGTAAAGATACAGTGCTGTGAACTTGGCCAACTATGAACCTGTGTCCACAACTGTATGATTGGTCGATTGATTTGATGCAAGCCAGGGAAAGCTGGGCTTCAAACAGTGATGATGAGCCTCTTCTCAAGATTTCTCTTTGGATCTCAATTTTAGGGACTACAGCTAGTGGTGGTTCTAGGTTCCTGGGTTAAGTGCTATCTATGAAACCTTGTATCTTCAGTCTTTTTTGGATCAAGCTTGGAAGTGGTTGAGACTGATAGCTGCATCTGAGAGAGGAAGTAATAAAAATGTTTTGAGAGACAGCACTCTCTTCTCCAGGTACTGGAGGAAGTACTGATTTGCCTGCTGTCATGTTTTGAGCATGGAAGTGACCATTTGACAGCAGAATGAGCACCACAAGCGGTGGTGGGAGTATTTAGTATACTTACCTAACTAGGGCTAAACAGCTGCTGAGGGTACAAACAGAATCTTTATATCAGGGCATGCAGAAAGTAGATAAAATCCTTTCCAGTCTTTTCCAGCCCGAGTTGTTCTGTGGTTGATGGGTGCGGTACTTGCTGCTTGCTAGCTTCTGCCTGCTCAGTAGTGATGCACAGCTCTCAAGTGGCCTTTTCAGCACAGCATCTTCTAGCTAATAAGCAGGATAGATGGTACAAAAGATTCTGAAACATTGTGGATTCTAACTAGTCCGCTTTGACCCACAAAGCATGGTTTGTTCTCAGACATAGATAAAAAAAATGTAGATGTAGTCTCTACATATCTTTTGCTGTATATATTACATGACTTGGTGGTGTCTTGAAACTGAAGCTGAATTTAGAGGGTTGCTGGGTAATTTGTTTGCTAGAACTTCTTTGTGGGTAGCAAATATGAACACAGGTAGACAACGTTAAAGTTCTGCAGGAGTAGTGATCTGAAGGATGAAATAAAACACTAATTTATAAAGCTGGAGAAGGTAACAGTCAAATAAAAATCAGTTTGGTATGGGGGCATGGAGGTTGAGAAGGAGTTATAAGGGAAAGCATTCAGACTATTTTCAAACTCTTGTGGTGTTTCAATACATAATAATAAAGCTGTATTCCAGATAGGCTGCTGGTATAAATTGGGAACACTTGAAGGTAACAGTTATGAAGATTACTTTGAATTTTGTTAGCTTGGAAAAAAGACTGATAGTACAGTGAATCAAATTAAAAACTCCAAGCTGGTTGTGATGAGAGAGGACATTTCAGTAGAGCCAGAGTTTGGTTGGTTGTAAACCATTCTGGTGTGAATACCTGATCAATTAGTTACAGAGCATGGTAATCTTTCCTCAACATATTCTGAAGATTTTGTGCAGCATCCCTAAATAAAGATTTTAAAAAACAGAGTTCCTTGCTTATGAAGTCACTCCTGGAGTTACAGTAGTCACTATTGCACATATTCTACATTCTAAGCTGATAACAATTTTCTAGAACTGTTGTCTTCTCTGCCTGTACCTCAGTGACTCATGACTTGTAAAGAAATAGTTTTCTGTTGGGAACCATGTCTCAACCTGCTAAACCTAGACTGAAGGTCTTAAATAGGTGGGAAGCCTCAGTAAATTATTTGCTTATGGCTATCGATAAGAGATGCCTAGATGGATCAGATGCTATTCTATATCTTGTGGGTACATCTTAAGTATGTTTTAAATCCACATGCATTCTTAGAATTTTTCTGCTTTTTGCTGTAAACTCAAAACAAATTGAAGAGTCTACGCGAATAGTGGAGTGTTACTGTAACTCGTTCATCATAGGGTCTGCTCATTTGAAAAAGAAATCGCCTGGTGGGCAGGAGAGTGCAGAGGAAGAAGTACTGTTGCCTAGCTCTCCTCTCTGGCAACAGGTGATAGAAGTTTGATTTGATAGCCAATTGATTGCTAGAAAGCTATGTTTACCAAAGGTTAGAGAGTCTGGCAGATGTATAAATAGTAGCAGAAGATAGTTTGCAGTTAGATACTACAAATGGATCCTCTCTTTGGCAAGTTAAGGTTGTCTTCTTTATAAAATTAATCTCCCAAACAAGTCAGTCTGTCAGTAGTGTTTCATTGTCTTAGATAGGTTTTATAACCTTCTACCCCCAAATGGAAACAAAATAAATCCACAGTACTCCCTGTTCTCCTTACTAAAACTTTAGTTTTGTAGAAGGTAATACCAAGTTATAATTAGACGTTTGCAGCTGTTACTTCAGATGTGTGGCCTCCATCCCAGTGGTGCTTGCATGCCTCCCAATTGATTAAAAATAGAAATAGCTGTGGTAGAAATAGTATTAGAAATTGTTTGGTTAGCATAAATGCTAGTATGTGTGCAAAAGAATATTACATAAATGTAAAGTTAGTCTTAAGGTATGGTTAAATTAGTGGACAATACATCCTCATTTAGGTGTGGGATGTCTGCATAATGTGGACCCAAAAAAAGGGGCTGAGTGGGACTGAATTGAGGGCTAAAATTTGAAATGTTTAGCAAGAACTGGGGGGGGAGGGGAACCAGTGTTGGGAGGTATTTCAACCATAATGAAGTAAGATTTTTGTCATCACAAAGACAGTTTTTTTTTTCTCTTCCAGAGAACTATTTTATTCTGCAGGTACTTATATTCACTAATGAAATTGCCACAGAAAACACACTGGTGCTTTCCTTTACTTGAATATCGTGGTGGTATGACTGCAGGAAAGGAGAAGCTGCTGGACTTAGCCTGCCAGATGACTCATATAAATCAGTATAGGAACTAGGAGGAATATTTCATACTATTCCCTACTGCAGACTGTTTAGGATTGGGTTGCCTCCTGCTGGCTTAAAAACAGCTAGAAGGTGTAGAGAAGACACTATGGTTGGCTACTCTTTAACTTTCATTTCATGTCGAATAGCTGCATAAGTGAAGGTGTTTGTCCTAATCCTTTTTTTTTCTGAGGGTCTTTGAGACTAGTCATATAAGAAATCTCTGTGCCTTTGGAAAGTTCTTCCCATTAATTAGTGGATACTTCATGACAGAAACTAGCAGACAAACACACTAGATAGAGGTATAAATTCGAATAACCTTCACTTATCCCGTTAGACCTTATTAAGACAGTATAAATAGGATTACCAGTCGAAGGTAAAAGGAAATTTAAAGAAATGTAATGCTTGCACAAACTTAATACAGTTGCTGATGTGATTTACTGTAGTTTGACTTTGAAGAATCCATCTGCCACATTAGACAAGGAAGGGGATGAAATTGGCTATAAAATGGCAGTAAACGAAAAGATTATCTGGGTCCTAATCTCAACCTACCTAGAATGTTAGTAGTCCAAACAAAAATGATAAAATATACCTGACTTTATTGCTAGCAGATACAGAGAGGCCAAGTAATGATACAAATTATAGAAAAGGATTTATCACTGTTACATTTCTGCTTCCTGTAGGTGAGAAGGATTGTCTGTCCACTATGGTTTTTAGCTGAAAACCTTGCCTAGACTGAAATAGTGATTTATTTCATGTCAGGAGTTCACAAATTCTTACACACAGTGGTCCAGCACTGGTCTAGTAATTTGCATTGTTTTGTCAAGGATTTGCCAGTGAAACTGTCAGTATTAAGAAGCTGGGGTTGTGCCTCGAGGTGGTCTTCGCTAGACACCAGCATCCTGCCTGCATCAGAGTTTTTAGACCAGTGACTGATGCAGCTGATATATCTGTTATTGCACGCATTTTAAGACTTTCAGGTGAAAATAAAAATAGCTTGTGTTATGATCCCTTTCTGATAAGGAAATGAATACTTAAAAAGAGCATTCGAATCTCCCAAGAAAAATTACCTTTCTCCTTCTTGTCTTCCCTGCAGTGGATACTCAAAATTGAGATTGCAGCTAGTTAGAGGAGCTGGATAACATCAGCAGGGAGAGCAGTGTCATATCAATAAGGATCATGGGATTTTTGTCATACTGTCTTTGGAGAGGTTGAAATCAATTTTTCTTGCTTTGGTGTGTTGACTAGTAATTGAAGATTTAAGCAACAGCTGGTGGTGGGAGTGTCCTCTTCCCTACCATTCCCTACCGTATAGGAAGAAGAGTAGCGACGGTAGCAGTCACTGTGGCAAAATGAGCAGGAGACAAGGTAGAAGACATGTTGAGAAGGCCCACGAAGAGCAGTGTTTAGGTTTACAATAGTGGCAAAGACAAAAGATTGTGAGAGTGCAGCTCCCTAAGCTAGAAGGGGCTCTCCTTTGGGAGTGGCAGGCATTAGTGTGAATGTTCAAATTTTTCAGGGCATTTAAAGCCCTGTAGGAAATAATCGAATTTGGTCTTGTGTTGAGAGAAACGTGTGACTACAGTTTTGAAGGGGAAAAAATAAAGCATTCATTTTGACTAAGCTGTTTTCACAAATGGGGTTAATATTTACCTTGCTGGTCTCCACACAGTCTCAATTTTTCCAGCGTGACCCTTGCCCTAGAACTTGAACTTTTCTTCCACATCAGTGGAGTATATTACCAGTAAGCTCTGGGGTCAGCTGAACCAATCAGGTTTGAATTTATAAACACTGATTAAAATGTCAACATTAAGCAAAATCTCTAATTTTGAGACCTTTAATTGCATAAGGGGCAGAAGATCTGCAATCATTAACAGAGCAAATATAAATTAGCCTTTTTCTGCAAAAGAGAGATTTCTGTTGTCTGCTGAAAGCGGGAAAGTAGTGTTTTGCTACTGCTGTTCCATGTAATCTTTTGGAGGGGGGGAAGTGAATTATTTGTGCCCTTTGTTTCTGGCCTGCCCCAAATCTTCCCTTCACCCCTGTGTGCAAAGAGCAGCTGCAGAGCTCAGCTCTGTGGCTCCTGGAGTGGGCACTCTGGGCAGAAGAGTGTCTTGGGCAAGACTCTTGTGACTCAGTTCCTCTGATTAACATGGCTTAAAATTTACTTCAGTGTACTTTTCCCTTTCAGCGTACATGGTCTCTTCCAGCTGACGATTGCGAATGTGTGGAGGTAGAGCAAGGCCTGTGTTTTGAGAGTTGGTAATCAGTCCTGGAAGAAAGAATAAATGTGTTTGGACTTTTTTTAGCCCCTTCTATCCTGTGCGAAATGACTAACAAAAACTGTTACAATCAAAGCCTAAATGTAGGCAAGTCACTTTCATGCTGAAGGCAGGCTTAATCATTTTATCTTCTAGTTACTGATTTCAACGGCAGTTTAGCAGCAGCTGCTGAACATACTCATTGTATAATACAGAACATTGTATAATACAAAACACGATCTGCAGCTGGGAAAAGGAAGGCAACTAGATTCCTGTGGGCGTAATGGTCTCCAGCAACTGCATTGTCAAGAAGTGCTGAAGCTGGCCACTGTGTTGCTTTTTTCTTTTGCTTTTTAATTGTAGACAAAATCCTGTGTAGGTATGCCCATATAAAAAGCACTTCTTTCTGATTGTTGAAAACCTAGAGATTCAAACAGAACCTGGAGAAGTCATTGGCTTTAGTCAAAGTGGATTTAGGGTTTTCCAATTCTGGTATACTGTATCTTTTTTTTATATTTGTTCAGCTGAACAGTTGTACCAGCAGCTGGCATTTATGTCTTGTGTGATTATTTTTTTTTCCCTTCTTCTTTTCCCTTACTGTATAGCAGCACTATTAAACTCTAAAGATGGGAATATTCATGTGAATTGGGTAGCTGGAATCTGTTTAGTGCCGGTGTTTCAAACACTTTGCAGTCCATGCATTTTCTCCATTAGTCATGTGGTGATGTGGTACTTTGCCAAGGGGTGACATAGACTCTATGACAGCGGGTCAGAATAGGGCATGGATTTTCTAACACTGTTAGATGAAGTGATTTTTTGTACTTTGAGATGGAAAGTTCATTCATAATTTTCACGCTTTTTTCGTTAAAGAAACATGGTTATTTATTGATATTTTGAAAGTTGAGCTAAGAATACAACATGGTAGGCAACAAACAAAACCTGAGGTAATGTTTTTTTCTACTATATTTTACTAGGAAGTATTTGAAAGAAGTAAAGATCAGACCACTAGGAAATGAACACAAAGATTTACTGAGTTAATGTCGGCAACAGTCAAATTGCTCTCCTTCAGAAGGGTTTGTGCAGTTGATGGGTTCTGCCACTGCTCCTTTTGGATGAAAACTTGAGACATAGCACAGATAATGTCATTAAGCATAGTCTGAATAGTTTTTAGCTGTGTTACAAGTTCTCATTTGACCAGTAGGTTACTGATGCAGTGTACAGTGGGTTTTTTTGGTTGATTTGGTATGTCCCTGAAGCATTGAGTATTTATGGAATTCAGTTGATGTAAATTAGACATGCCAATAAGCACGTTTTTGGTTTTGGTGTTGTGGGTTTTTTGTTTGTTTGTTTTTTTTTTTTTTAGTTGGCATTTCTGCCCCTCATTTTCTTTGTTGATGAATTTTATTCCCATAAAAGGTATGTTTGTAGCGCTTGTGATTTTTTTTTTTTTTCTGGCCAAGACAATTTGATTGTTATTTTTTCCTCTTTCTGAGCTAAATAAAGAGATAATACTCAAAACTTCTTCCAGTGATTGACTCTTGTAGTATCCTCTATTTTCAGAGAGTATCTTTGACTACAAGGCATTAATTTAGATTCTTGCCACTGTCTGAAGAAACTGTTGTGGTACTTTGTCTACTTTAAAAAAAAAAAAAATCAGGCTAGTTAAAGCCTAATTTCAAAATTTAGTTGAGAGTGTCATTTGTATTCTGTCTCTTAAACAATGTAATCCTTTCTGAGCAAGTTCTTTTGGTTGCTAAATGTTTTTACCGATCCTGTAATTGGAAAGCCTTCAGATTATAGTGCAGTTTATAGGAAAATCCTTACTGTTAATGTGTGGAATCATTCTGAAATGTTTCACCTTCTTCCATAGGGATCAGTGTTTTTTAGTGCTGTAAGAGAGTTTGTAAAAGTACTAGGCAAAGCAAAACATGTTTAACTGCAGTTTACATAGTTCAGCCTAGTCTATTAAAAATCTTAATTTTGCATCTGGTTTATCTATAGGAAAATACAAATAGATTATTTAAATTGCTTCTGTATTGTATATGATAAAACAATTGATTTCTTTTTATTGTATGGTTTTTATATGTAGCCTGTTTGGCATTCTTTTTGATCCAGTAAATTTGCATTTGAATTGATAGTGCCTAGCTTTAAGCAGGCACCTGGGTATTCCTTTTACATCATGTTTCAGAACCCGTGGACCTGACGCACAGATATGTTTCTACTTAGAAAGATACAGTCAGCAGTGCATGTAAGAAAAGCAGGGAAGTTAACTGAGGAGATAAAAGTGCATTGTGTAGAACACGGAGTATTGAATTAGACAAAATGTGACCTTTTCTGGTTAAACCTGAGCTTAAGTGCCTTTTTGCTTTTACAGTATATCCCCTGTTAAAGTCTGTGGTAGCTGTTGCTAATTTATGATTTCAGGTTCATTATTTATAAGTTTTTTTTTAGTGTTTGGGGATGCGAGGGATAAGTTACCATGCAGAATAACATCTTTGTACATTGAAATGCACAGTTAAAAATATTTAAAAGAAGCCTTGTGTTCTGTGCCAGGGAGTGTTCTGCAGGTGAGGGGAGAACTGTGAATGGAGTCTTCCCTGAGTAGCATTAACTACCTTCCAGAGCTTGCCAATGCATAAGTGGCAATTCTTGTTCATGAGAATACTTGGGAAGAGATGATTTTTGATTTAATTGGCGAGGGGACACACTAAGCAAGAACCCTGGTAAACTGGTGGCTGCATCTGGGTGACTAGAAAGAGTGTGAATGCCTTCAGCTGAAAGGCAGACCACCAGACTTCACTGTAAGGCATTAATAATGCCTAGCTCTGTGGCAGCCAGGGTGGAAAGGGAAAGGCACTGATCTTCAGTGGGACTTAGGTTACCAGTGAAGAAGGTATCGGTATCGTTTTCCTGAGGAAAGTGAATATAGAACTGCATCTTGGACAAGCCAGTTCAGACTAGGATTGCTGGGAAAGACGTGGTCCAAACATGAACTCACTTGGGTCACCTGGAAGGGAGAACAATTTTATAGTTACACCTGTTTTGTAAGAAATTGGATTCGAATTAGAACGCCTTGACTGATGAAGAAAGTGCTGGATGCCTTTCTGCACCTTTTTAAAAATTGGTTAATCCTGTCTTGAACTGGAAATTTTAAAGTCAATAGCCACTCCTGAAATTCAACCCTAGTGTTAATAGAAAATAATTTCTGAGGCAGAGGCTCACTATTCTTGGAACCAGGAAACATTATAAGTTGTTGTAAGAATGAAGGACAGCTTTGACAGAGAAACAAAATTACAGCGGGAGAGACATATTTGGTGTGAGATGCTAATGCTTGGGGCATTTGTGGTGGTTGATCTGTCTGCTGAGCCCCTTGGTAATGTGCTCTGTGAATCTGAAGAACTGAATGTTGGGAAAGTCAGAAGCAATCAAATAAAAAGCAGAACCTGCTGCTGCCTCGCTTAGAAGGTATTTAGAATGGATTAATACAATGGATTTATATATTAATCTTATAAAGAGGTCAAGATTAGCTTGTAAAAAGCTCTTGCGCTCCTTTCCCCGAGAGATCAAACTAACTTTACTTGCCCTGCTTTTTTTTTTTCCCCCTCATTCCTACATCCAAATGCAAGATCTGCTGTCATCCCCCAACTTTCCTTCAGCAAAAACATAGCAATTGTTTAAAAAGAGAATACTTCAAGTTCATCTCTCAAAGCAATAACTCTTGCTGTCGGTGATTATGCTAAGAAGGTGAATTGTGTGCCATTGCTGACTTTTTTTTTTCTTCTTACTGTTATTAATGCGGTGTTAATGTTACAGTGCTAACCTGTTCTTAATGCAGTGTATTAAGATCTAACACACGTTACCAGAAAGCCCTCAGATGCTTACAGCTTATGATGGATGGGTAGAGCAACAGTGTAAAAAAAACCCCTCTTGTTAATCTTATCACACTTAACACCTTCCCAGCTGAAGAATGCATTACTGAAATTTGTCTTGAAAAGGTTCATTTTTTTTCAGAGTACTTCATGGACAAGTGAAAACTCTGAAAGATAAGGCTTTTTGAATATTCGAACATTGCAGTTGTTGGAAGATGAAGCAAATTTACTGTGGTTCTAAAATCAACCTGTATTGACAACATTAGCTGCATCTTTAGCAGCTTATGAATGTGTCAGCTTTTTATTGATTCTTTAAAATTGAAGCCAGCAACAGGCAATAAGTTAATGCCCTCTTTTCTTCCTCCCATATAGGGGAGGAAATTCAATATTTTGAATTTACTGTAATTTGCTGGTAATATTTACAGGAAATGAGATGAAGTTAGTGTTTTCTAAGTCACCTCTGTAGTTTAAAGCTTTTTATAGAGTTCTGTTACTTAAACCATGTTTCTAGTTAGTGGGGTGAAGACTTTGACCCAGAATAAAGTTCAATGTGCTTTATTTGGTCAGTGTGGGGTGTTTTTTGTAAGGCTGGATATCTGCACTCTGGTGCATTGACTGAACGTGTCCATACTGAAGTGTCTTAGAGGTGGTTTAGGACCAGAGGAAGAATTTTAATTACTGAAATAATAAAAAAAAAGGTCTGTGCTTGTAAAACCATGTTACTGATAGTACAATACTCAGAGTATGGAGTTTGAACTGATTAATGATAGCTGCAGTTAAATTCAGTACACATGGGGGTCTTAATGCAAGATCACAGCCATTTGGCACAGACTTGCACAGATCTCTTAAACCTGAGGCAAGGTTTATTACGTTTTCAGACCATGGTTTTTGAGACACAAAGGGCCTCAAGGGCAAGAGTCTCTGGTCTGTTAAGCTTGCTTTGTGTTATAGCAGTGGAATGAAACAGCCCTAAAACCAGCCCAACTTGAACTGGCCAGAGGAGGATTCCACGTAGGGCAAGGGCAAAAGAGCATAGCCTTGTCCTCTGGGGTAGAGCCGGTGCCCAAGAACCATGCAGAATGGTAGCAGAGGCATCTTTTTCTCTTTTTAATGCTTGCCTGCTAAGTATGTGATTGGAAGGTCTTGACACCACCAAGCTTTTGTCTTCAGGAGTCCGTACATGTGTCCCGATCCAATGTTGGGGAAGTTTTGATACGATCCCAAGAGCGAGATCAAGACACTAAATCCGGTCAAAGGTTGTACAACCTTTCAACTTTATTTTCAATGTGGAGAGAGGAGGCAACCATGTGAGGAGGTAACAGAGGAGGTGAATGGGGAAAGGCAAAGGGGAAGAACTGAGGAAAACAAATAAGGGGGGACACACGAGAGAAAAGGAGCGGGTTTATGTCAGGGAGGACGGGGTGAACGGGAGATATAGAAAGAGAGAGATAGAAAGAGAGGACTAGCTACCACCTCCCCAGTCCAGCGATGTTCCGGCGCCTCCGTCTGTGGCGTAGCCGACGCTCCAGCGCCCCCCTCTGCTACTCCAGGTTCAGTCCACGCGATGCTGGCTCTGACGAGGCGGGTTCCAAGAGGTCCGAAGGGGAGGGACGAAGACGGGAAAGAGCCCCCTTACTGGAGCGCACGCACTCCTTTTGTAGGGGTTGGGGTCCCTTGCTCATGTGCAGATGGCACTGGTGTACGTGCGGTTGGTGCCGTGTGTGCTGTCTCCTTAGGGCGCCTTCTGCCTTTTTTCGCGCCTTGGGCCTTGCGCGGGCGCATGGTGCTGTTTGTCTGCAGACCGTGAGGGCGGGATCTGCCGAGTGGTGGGAAGTGGTGGTACGATGGCAATGTCGAGACAAACTGCATTCGGTAACAGTTCTCTACAACGTGTTGGATGCTGTGCAGCGGAACTGGGGCAGCCGCTCTTTTGAGTCTGTTTTGCTGAGGCTTCAGCAAAGGAAACAGTGTAATGCCAGAGAACTGTGAAGTCGTTATAGGTCCTTTGCAGTGTAACTGAGATCTGAGCGGGGAGCATTGCAACGCTGAAGAACTGAGCGATTTTCAGTATGGTATCATTCAGTGCTTCCCTGTTTGCAGTGTCTGTGAGTAAAACAGCTGGGAGAAATGGAGTAAAAATGACGTCTTTAGCTTTTGAACGGTACGGATAGTTTTTATATACCTAGGAAATAAATCATCTCTCCAATCTAAGCTATAGGCTAGCCCCATGTAGAGCATATTTACACTTTTCCAACCTGCTTTGTGTAACCCAGCTGTGGAGCTCTGCTGTAGAACTACAAAATAGCATAATCTTGGTAAGCCTTGTCTGCAGTAAGAAAGCCTGTACTGACAGAGCTGATAGTCTGGTAATTTTTTCAGGCTGTGCAAAAATCTTTGGGCAGGTGAGTCCTAAGCGACACTAAAAAATCACTAGGAGCTGTAAAAATTCAGCCTGATCTGAGACAGAAAAACAAGCTTCAGTTACTGCATTTTTGGGTCTTATTTGTCTTGGAGATACTCAGTCTGGAAAAGCATGAGACAAGTGACCTTGCATTTTAACATGAATGCAGTGATACATAGCAAAAATGAGGCTATAGGTATCATCCAGAAAGGATATTTGTTTTATTTCTTTCGTTTGTTTATGTGTATACTGTTTTAAAATCCAGCCTTACAAATGCTTTATTTGCAAAGTTTTGTGAATCTTCCTGTATGAATTACATACCCAAGGTTTTGTTTCATTTTTTACTTTGTATGGGGAGATACTGGCAGTTCTTAACGTCTTTACCAGGAAGCCATTACAGTGAATCAGCTCTTACAGAACCTTATTCTGTAGTCCTTGCAGCCCAGAAAGCCAACCACCTCCTGGGCTGCCTCAAAAGCCATGTGGCCAGCAGGTCGAGGGAAGGGATTCTGCCCCTCTGCTCCACTCTGGTCAGACCTCACCTGCAGTCCTGTGTCCAGCGCTGGGGCCCTCAGCACAAGAGAGACATGGACCTGTTGTAGAGGGTCCCAGAGCAGGCCACAAAAATGATCCGAGGGCTGGAGCACCTCTCCTGTGAGGACAGGCTGAGAGAGTTGGGCTTGTTCAGCCTGGAGAAGAGAAGGCTGTGGGGAGACCTGATTGCGGCTGTTCAGTGCTTAAAGGGGGGGGCTTATAAGAAAGATGGGGACACACTTTTTAGCAGGGCCTGTTGTAATAGGGCAAGGGGTAATAGTTTTAAACTAAAAGAGGGTAGATTCAGGCTAGATATAAGGAAGAAATTCTTTACAATGAGGGTAGTGAAACACTGGCACAGGTTGCCCAGAGGGGCTGTAGATGCCCCATCCCTGGAAGCACTCAAGGTCAGGTTGGATGGGGCTCTGAGCAACCTGAGTTGAAGATGTCCCTGCTCACTGCAGGGGTGTTTGACTAGATGACCTCTAAAGGTCTCTTCCAACCTAAACGATTCAATGGTTCTAGTAAAAAGTAGTGCTTCAGGATGGCATGCATGAGAATGGGCCAAGAGGTTAATGTGATTTTAAGTGTCTACAGGAGGCAGAGCTGTTATAATGATAAACTATAACCAAAACACTCTGACTTAAAAAAAAAAAAAGAGAAGAAAAAAGACCTGACTCACAAGAAACAAATTTAAAGTACGTGTTGCAACTCTGTTAAATGAGGTGCAAAAGCAAATACGATTCTTGCTCATACGTTTTGGCAGTTTTTCCACAATCATTTTCTGTTACAGTATGACAGTGCCTAAAATTATAAGTAAAGTTTTGCGTTAGAAATAGAACACAATGGCATAAATATTAGAGAAAAAAAACATACAAAGGGAAGTACGTGGGTTCTAAATTGCAGTTACATTTTGTTCATCATGAATGTGACATTTTAAATTTAGGGGAATTACTCAGCTTTGTAATGCAATATTGTACGCAGGTGTAACTGTTCTTTTGTATGTAAGCACATGTTAAGCTAAAAGATGTTGTTTTAAATTGCAAATTCTGAACAGTTGCTGGAACTTCCTAGGAAGTGCCAGAATTTGTTAGCAAGGTCCCTAATTCTGCTCTCCTATGCCTTTGCGTTATGATCTCTAATTACATTGTTTCTCACTATTTTTTCCTGCCTCATTCAGTGAACAGGATGGGCGGTGCTCAGGAATTGAGCAGCTACTTGATATTTTAATCCTTATCATTGAGTTAGCAGCCCGGGCTTTATTTACTGCACACCATTTAAAACTCTCTAAAGAATACATAATTATTCATTCCCTTATGGCCTTTCCTAAAGTGCCTGGCTGAACTATTTTTATCCATTCAATTGTATTTTCATGTGCATTTTCTGGTCAATACCTATAACTTTACCTTATGAGCTATGTGAAATAAACACATGTGTGCACACATACACAGCATGCATATATATATATATATTTACATTTGAAAGAGAATTTTGCAATTACTCCCTTTGATAAGTTCTAGGATGGAAACTAAGTGTCTCTTACATACTTTAAAACAGCCTTTCACGAGGATATTGAAACATAATTGAGTGGCTGAAGACATCCGACCACATAACTTGAATGATTCTCATATGCAACCTTGTCTTTGTGATGCTCTTCAACTTTAAATGTATCTGTCTGTGGATCCTCTAGGTCGGACAAGTTGTCCCTTTGTTTAAACACAGGGAGTATTCCCTGCTGGACATGATTGCAAAGAAGACTTCACTAATGTAGCATTCAGAATATAAGCTTATGTGAGAAATGGAAAAAAAGTGAAGGTAATTGAACATTGGAACAGATTGCCCAGAGAGAAGGTAGAGTCTCCATCTTTGCAGATGTTCAAAACCCAACTGGATGTGGTCTTGAGTAACCTGCTGTAATTGGCCCTGCTTTGAATGGGTTGGACCAGAGGATCTCCAGAGGTCCTGTCCAGCCTCAGCTATTCTGTGATTTATACAAGATTATCTACTTGTGTGCATATATATTATGCTTTTTTCTGATGGGCAAAACTTCATGGTTATCGTGGCTTTCTTCTACACTAAAATGCTAGTAAAATGCTTGTCTGCAATTTCCATTTGGGTAGCAGCCTATCTTGTCAGTCCCACAAACAGAAGTTTAACTGTTTTCAGTAGAAATGTTTGTAAAACAGTGATTCTGTTGTTATGCTACTACTTTGCAGAAGATTATAATAAATTATAATTAATTATAATTGACCAAATTGTTATGTACTTCAACTTTTTGGGGGTCAGAGAACACAGCGTAGAAACCTTGGTGGTCATGGTCACCTATTTAGGTTTTGATCCTGTCGTTAACAACTTTTGCAAATGGTGGATGCTGGGAAGAGCTTAGTATTTCTTTGTCACTGACTCTTGAAAATTTTAACACTGCTGCATCATAGCTCTGACTGTAAGGCTTTTCTATAACATATGTCTGTTGTTTGAAATATTTTAATATTGCTGCTACAAAAATGCCTAGACTTTTCCCATTGCTAGTGCTAATATTTAAGTAAGAATGGAAGGCAAAAAGTAAAAGATGGTGCATGTAAAATCTGTATCGTCTTCTATTGCAGTCCAAATGCACCACTTCTATCTGTCTGCTGCTGGTGAGATGTGGTGATTGCAGTACTTTACTTAAAAAGGCCACTTCCAATTAAAATAAGCTTTATTCCTAATACAGTGTAACTTTTTCTGTTGCAGAAGGAGTTGAGCCTTCCAAGAAGAGGCAGTTTGTAAGTACATGAAGTTTTTTCTGTTGTGCTCACTGTATAGTATGTAGTTTTGACAGTTTTTGAGTAGGCTAGTGTTCTTTCCAGGACAGTTAAAATGAAGGTTAAATGTGGCAGTGGATCTGCCTTAAAATACATACAGAGAAATTAAGATTGTAAATTAAAACCTATGAGTTGTGCAGTGACCTTTTTTATGCCCATCCCCCTCTTCTGGAGGAGCTATTGTGAGGGATTTGCAAAGTGACGAAAAGTTCTTATGTTGAAGCTTTCGTTTTGTATTGAAGATTTCTTTTTCTAAAAATCAAGGAAGAAATTCGGTTTCTTCATGAATGATATAAATGAAAACTGACATGTAAGTAAAACTGTTTCCTTACGAAATTCTGTGATCAAACCTGTGGATGGAAAGGTAGGAACAAAGAAGAGATGAGTTCTACTAAATGTATAGGCTTGCTAAGCTACTGTTTTGGTTAGTGGCGGTAAAGACTGTATATATTCTTGTATAAGTTGTCACTGAGTTAGAATACTATGAACTCAGATACTGTGGTTTAGTTGTGCTTTGCTCAGATTTGTGTACCTTGGCTTGTGTGTACCTTGTTTTTCTACTGTTTTTAAGCTGTTTGGTTTTAAAGCTTGTATTTTTATTTTTACCTGTTTTATTTTTTGTTCTTTTTTAGTAATTTATTGAGAAAGTATTGGAATAAGAATATAGCAAAATGTCTAAAGAAGCAAGCTCAGTTCAGTTACTACTTTTTCAAAAAATACCTTAGGACTCTAAGGTCATCACTGTATTTGAATAAGCTTTGTTTAACGTGACAAGAAGTTGTGAATAAAACCTTAAGCCCTTGCAGACGGAAAGTTATTAGGTTTAATTTTTCTAGAGTTTTTGGCTTGATATTGCTGTGTAGCTTTTGGTGATAGTAAGGTTAGGTATGTGAATAACTGAAGCTGTAATTGCTGGGACAGGGAAGTTAAGCACTCTTGTTCTGACTAAACGGCATACCAGAACTCTGTACTTCATAGGACATCCACTGACATGGAAAAGACTTTCTTGGTTTAGGTTCTGACACGTGAAAAGTCTTATACTAAATAGCAACCAACCTGTTATTTAAGAAAAGTCAAGAAAATAAAAAACTAATTCCACATCAGGTATTTGATTATTGCAATGATAGAGGAAAAAACAGTTAAGGAAAAGTACTTTTGGTGCCTTCTTTTGGTGCTCTTGGTGCTTTATATTAACCTGAAACTGGTGTGTGGGCAAAGGACTGCTGCGGTTGCAGTTAATGGCTAAACTCCTGTTGACTTCAGCCAGAGCAGAAAGTGGCTTTTCTGGAGCTTCAGAGCCAATGGCATGCCAAGGACGCAGCTTTAAGGAGGACAGGGACAGCTGGTTCAGGGGTGATCATTTAGAGAAGCTTGGAAAGCGAGGTTTGGGTTGATGAATGACAAGTACTGATTTTTGTCCCCTTCCTGCCCCTCATCTTCTTCAAGATGATCTCTTACTCTCTTACATGATACAATCAGAGGAGGAAAGCAGAGAGGGCTGCCTGAGGAGAGGTGTCTTGCTTATGGTTCACCATGTGTTTGTTTCAAAGAGCTAGTGTGCAAAATATTTAAGCTTTCTTAACATCTGTTGCATTATCTTTTATACCTGCTTTAGACTGGATACCGTCTGAACCATAGAGAGTTGTTTTCCATATATATGCAGATAATTTTAAAATACATTTTCTGTGACAACATACAGGAGGCTGCTGATTCTAAGTCTCAGTGGGATGGAATATGGTATATATAACATGGTTATGTGGAAAGGTGGGTATTTGGCAGAAAGTATACTGAGTAACAGATTATTTGGAAAGAAGTGGGATTTGACTGATATAGAGTACCAGCCTTTCCCCAACTTATTCTGCTGAACCAACCACAGCTCTTGCACTTACCTAGCTATGTGCTCAACTTGATGCCAGAAGTGGTACTTTGGCTTCTTTTATTGAATTGACCAGATACGTGGTGAAAGAGGGCGATGCTGACCTACTGCCAGCAAAACCATAAGCATGGGAATCTTATCTCTGCAGTAGCTGTTGTTCCAAGTTCATTAGCTGTGGCATCCATTCCAACACATTGTGTTACCTGCTGCAAGTCAGCAATGCTTGTTTATTTGTTGAACCTCATCTGCCGTTCATCTGCCAGGGGTACCCTGATTGTGCCATTGGGCTCATCTGTCCTTGCCATGTGTGGGCTCATTCCACCTAGTGGCTGACCTTTTGATCTAGCTCCATGGCGGTCAACCTACAAGTCCAGCTGTTAATAAAACATGCCCTCTGTTTTCACTGACCTGTTTATATTACTGTTGCTCAGTCCAAATACAGAGGATTCTCTGGAAACCAACAGCTTCCCTGCTTTTTGTTACACAAGATTCAGCTGGTGTAAGGGCAGGGTAGTATATGAAACACTGTTTTCCTGGTTTTGAAATAGAAGATTAAGGGCTAAGAGCATAGTGGTGGCAGAAGTCAAGAAAGAATCTGGAGGGGTTGGAAATGGAGGCGTGGGAAATGTAATGTGTTTTAGGGGGAACTGTGGGAGGAGATAGAGGACATAAAGTGAAGGAAACTCATAGAGGGAGAAGGCTTAACTTTTCCACTCTTCTCCAATTTATCTGTGGCTGTGGGGCCTTGTTTTGGATCTCATGAAATACCTTAAGCTTTATGTGGGCCTCCTACAATTAAACCCAATTCTGATTTTATATAGTTGTTATCCATCAACTCCTAAAGAAAGAACTGGAGAGAAAAACATGCTAAAAGGTTAAAGTTAACTTTAGCATAGTTGGCATAAACAGAGATAAGGGGTGCTGATGCAGAAAGAAGTGAGCTTTTTCATCCTCAGAGCACCCCCTGGCTGTGCTGGCACAAGCGCTTGTGTGGACACGGGCAGAGCTGATCCAGGTTGCAAGTAGCTTCCTGCAGGTTCTTCGGCATGTTTGTCTGTCCAGCTGCACAAACGCCCTGCTGGCGGCAGGATGTGGTGGCATGGAAGCAGAACGAGTGGCTGGGAGCTTTCTCTAGGGCTGCCTCCAGCAGCAAAACTTGACTTTTATATAAAGCTTAAGATGATTGTAAACCTGCATGGCTGTTTACTGTCCCACTTTGCAACTCTTATCAGAAAATTATATCGAAGTGTATTTCTGCACACTGCCACTACAGGGATGGATTATTTACACGTTGTTATGATATTTTTATTGATTTGTTTATTTTCACCAAACATCCAACTGTCAAGGGAGACATTGTGCTTAATGTTAAGCCAGACCCAGAAATACAGATTTAATTGGGTCAGAGTCAAGTGTTGCTACCGTCTGTGTATGAAACATGCAGATCCTCTGATGAACCAGAGAATGCCTGATTGCATCTGAAAATCCCTATCTTTTACACATTCAGAGTGTATCTAGCTGGAGTTAGGGAGCCAGAGAAGATGTCTTGGTCTATGTTTTGCATTAACCAGGTGAGTTTCCATCACTGAATGTAAGGCATCCATGTCCTTTCCCTCTTCTGTTTCCTTCCCATACCCACAGCATACAGCAGAGTGAGAACTACAGAGAGGCAGGGCATGAACTGAAAGGTTGTGGTACAAAAATAAGCCTCAGCTTTAAGTTGGTACATTCTGGTTTAAAACGCACTTCTCCTAAAAATGAATCAACAGTGGGCTCTTGTGAGGTGGAGAGGAGCCTTCAGAAACAGTAATACTTAAAAAGAAGTAAGTGGGTAGGCAGAGGAGGTTCCTTCTTCCTTTAGAGCTTCAGTGGTTAAAGCACCTGCCCTAGAAGTAAATAAAATACCTGACTTTTCCAGTCTAAATCCGTTCCCTTTCCTTTTTGTTTTGTTTAATATGTCAATTTCAGTTTAATTCAGTGCTAGATAACTTTTATGTGTTTATTTTTGCTGCATCTGTCTTTCTCTTGACATTTCTGAAGCCAATTTCAGTAATTATAAAATATGGTTTCTAGTTTGGTAGCAGTGATTATATAATCTACTTGCACCTGTGGAAATGTCAAAGTTGGTCACAGAACTTTCATAAAATTCATTTATGCATTACAGTGAAGCAGCTGATATCCTTGGATAACAGCAACATAGGAGTGTGACCAGCCAAGAATTCAAGAGAAACACTAGTTAAAGCTACTGCTTGCTTAGGGGCTTAATTAAATAAGTTTCAAGAAAGTTAATAACAGTTTTGTAAGAATGTTTTTTATCAGTGACAAATATGGACTATCAGGTAACCTCAGGGAAAAAGTGGGAATGAGAAATTGAGTGGAATGGAATTATGAAATCATGTCAACCATACTTCAAAAAAAGAAAAAAAAGCAGCTCTTGAGGCCAGTATCATGTAGGGGGACAAAACTGGGATGTGATTGACAGTTTCTGTGTGCTTCTATATATTTATGCTTACAGATAGATATATCTATTTAAAAAAAAAAGTCTATGTACATGGGTGACCTGTGATAAGAAAGGGTTTAGGCCTGATGCCAGAGCACCCAAAGGAAACCTCAAAAGTGAAAGATATTGATTGTACAAGCCTAATTCTCTCCCAACAGCTGCTTTTGAGTTTTATCTCCCTAATTGAATAGGCTTCTTTGTGGCTTGAAGGACATGACTATCAAAGATGGTCATGGAAGTTAATGTTGAGTAACTGTGAAGAATTGAAAAATAACACAAACAAAAGGCTCCAAGCACCCCGAAATATGTAGGAAAGATTGCTACTTCCTTTGTCTTATTTATATATGTTTCAAGGACCCGTGTGTATGCTTATTTGCACGCAGTTTTGCAGCTTTTTTCATTGAAGGTATTTTTGCAGAAGGGCACTGTTGCATTGAAAGTGCTCGTGTCGTGGTACATGATTTGCAAAGCACAGAAATTCAAATTTGATTAATTATAGCTGAAGACAGGAACTTCATTTAAGTTCTGGAAAGTAGTGATTAGTTTTTGAATATATTGTCTAAACAATTTTAGACAGATCACTATAAATAATACTAGATTTTGGAGGAATAAAATATTTGCCCTGTTAGTTATAAAAGCTATTCAAAATGCAGTCTTGAGATACTCAAGTTACTGATAATTTATATTCCTAATTAAAATAAGAACTGTTCCTCTGTTTATGAAGATTTTAGGGCTTGTTTGGATTTTTTTCTCTGAAAGTGCACAGCCTCTGCAATCTGGTGTTCACTGAGAGAAATTTAGTACCTTAAGTTATAATAATGTGCAATATACCATTAAAATTATTGCAGGAGAATAACTTAATACTTTGAAAGAACTTTCTGTGGAGCATGTATCAACAGTTACACCTAAATCTGAGCAACGTGTTGCTCATGCTGCGAAACGGTGTTCAACTGGAAATTTGTATTGCTGTAGCTCTGTCTGTATATACTTTGCTGCTATTGCTGTTTATATTTGTGTAGTGATGAAGTAAACAAGTTGACCTGAAGTGAGAGTTTTTGTAAGTACCATTGTTAATACTGAAAGGATAGAGATTTCGATCAGTTTGTTCCTTAGAGTGTCTGCCTCTATAGCTGGGGCTCACATACCTTCTGTTGGCAGGAATTTTACTGCAAATTAGTGTGTACTGATAGAACACCCTATCTGATGGCAGCTCAAGGAATTCAGTGTGCCTGGACAAGGGATGTGGGGCAAGGTTGCCCGCATGAACGTCCTTGCTGCACGTCTCTGTGGTGTGTTGGCTTTTGGCAGGCAGTGGAGGGGGCCAAATAATTAGTCTCCAGGCTTGGATAGCTTGTGTGGTGCAGTCTGTGCTAGAGGTATGGCTTATGCTTAGCTGTGAATCCAGCTCATTCATAAAGGTCCACTTCCACTACACAGGCATCAGATGCTCATACCACTCTTTGCTTGTGTGTCAGAGCAGTAGACTTAGCTTGCTGATCTAAATTACACGTTTAAAAAGAGTAACTCTCTTCTGTTGGGTTAGTTGCATCCATGTTTAAGGTTTTTCAGGCATAGCTGCAAAAAAAATTGGCTTTTTCGGTGTCACAGTCAAGAATAACTGTTTTGATATCAGCAAGTAACACAGTACTACTAAACTGTATGTAAAAGACACAGGGCTTTTCTGGAAAGAGCAATAGCTGTGGGTAGAGCTGAGAAGGTCTTACACTTCAGAGCCCTGAAAGTAGAACCAGCTATTTTTTTCTCCCATTTAATTTTCATTTCCATTTTATCCACTCGTTTTCTTCAGCTTCATCTGAGTTTAAAGTAAGCTGAAACTCCGCTTTGGACTTTCAAATTATTGTGTCCAATATATTCATCTTGTTGTAATAAACAACAAAGCGTTAATCATGAAAAGAAAAAGTCACTTTTTTCGTCTTAAATTATTTATGAGATTACCATTATATTAAATTTGGAAAGTAGAGTAGGTTACAGGTAATGAATCTCTCATTTCTAATATGGATGGTTTGTGCTGAGATGGATACTCTCCATAGCCCACATCTGGTTCTTAAGATGCATATGCTTTAGTGTTAAGCATTACTAGCACTGTGTTAAATGAGAATGTACTGATTTAGCCGGTTTTCTCCCTGGTGGCAGTATACTATAGCTGGTATACTGTCTGGTGCTCAGTAATCACTTTTCTGTCTTTCTGACAAACTAAGTAGATTCAAGTCAACTTTCAGGGTTTTTCTACTGCTGCCATTGAAGGGATTTTTTTTTCCTGCAAGTCTAATTTTGTGCCGTTAGATGTAAAAATCCTATCTCCTTTTTATAGCTCTGTGTTACTGTTTCTATTGGCACCTTTTGTCACAGCAACACACTGGGAAAACAATGTCTTCCAAGCACCCCTATGCTATTTTTCTTAATGGTGGCTTTTTAAGTGAAGTCGACACTCTTTTTTAAAACTTAAACATCTATGTTTCTAGATGCTTAACACTGCATTTGTCATTAAAAAGCATTTTTGTTTAAAGGAGCACAGCTTACCGAGAGATCAGAATCACTTTGTATGCAACTACCTTGTCGTCCTCAATATTTATAATTTCTTCAGTGTTTCACCTTTGAACTTTCAGCAGTGGCTTTAAATCTAATTTCCATATCACTGGTGAAAATACTGAGTAACATTAAGCCAGACAGTAAAATTTCATGAGCTTGTAAAAAAAAAAAAAAATCTTTGTACAAAGGAGATTTCTCTACTGACAACTTTTTTTTGAGATCTGTTAATGAACTCTAAATATATTTACTGTATGCTTTATTGAGATGTTGATGCAAATTCTAAATAAGGAATTAAAATACCTCAAAAAGTCTGCGAGTCTGCGCAAGTCACTTGTGTATGACACGGGATGAGGGCCACCAGCTGTTGAATCCTCATTGCATCTCTTGGGTTCCTTGTACTTGACATTGAAAAACTCATTTTTGGCTATGTTTTTTGTATGCTTTAGGAGACTGTAGTTACCGTAGCATGATCCATGCACAATCTCGCTTACTTCAGCCTCCATAAATTTTACGCAAGTCTGCTGCTTATTGTCTGTGTTTCCTTGTTTTAACGTTGTGTTGGGCCAACGGGAAGGGTAATGGCACACGCAGCGCGCCGTGTAGCCTCGTTACCACCTTCCTGCTGCCAGCGCAGGGTCTCCTGCCAACGAGGCTTTTGTGCTGTGGAGAGCACGGGTTTACATTTGGATGTAAACAACACATCCCTTGGTATTTTTTTGCTGCTAGTTGTGTCCTTGGCTATCGTATAGGCCATTCTGTTTAATCTTGTTCCATTGTTTCTTTTGGTGCTTTCACACGTGCATTTGCATCCCTGCTTCATTTGTAGCAGTATTAACATTATTACGTATTTCTTCATGTTGTCCCTTGACTCGTGTTTTACTAGTGTATGTGTGGATTTTACACAGTGATGTCCTCTCTTCATGATTTATCACATCACATGTTAGGAGAAAGGAACTATCTGTTTTAATGTAATTCATCATGTCCCTTTTCAGTGAAAGATATATACACTGCTTGAGGATATGTTAAAGCTTTGTGAAACCTTGTTACTGGTAAATTTGTGCTCATCTGTTTGTGTGCACAAAATCTTTATGTATACATACAAAAAAAAAGTCAGGTAGTGATGCCTTTTTTTGTGTATTTCTAAACTGTTCTTTGTTGTGTTAATACACATTGTCCGTGATGTTCTTTAATCACATAGATATGTTTACAAGCCCCAGAACATCACAAAATTTATTGACATAACATGGCTGCCTGGAGGATTGATACCCAGAAAATGAGGTGTTCAGGTTTTAAAGCTTAATTGTGTAACGTGATATTTATCTACTGTTGTTCTGTGAGTGCTGTTGTGTCTAAATAGTGTAAATTATGTCCTGACCCATGCTTGACCAGGTACCATGTTCCTCCACAGTGCTCTGGGTGGGCTATGCCCTGTTAGAAGTCGTTTTGGCTACTTAGGCAAGGACTGAACAGGGTCACGAATGAAAAACAATCTTAAGTAATTCCTTATCAAAATTATGATCAGATTAAGCCACATGGAAAAAGCAAAATGAAGTCAGCCTCTAGGGTGAAGTCCTGGTCCTGTAAGAATGTTGCAGAATTTCAGGATGGGGAAACGGCATGATTCTTGGAGGGAGCAAAGAAAATCAAATATCTGGGTGCCTCCATGCTTTGCCTAAATTAGAAAAATAAAATAAAAATATTTTTGCAGTAGAATAGTTTATATGGAATTTTAAATATTTAAAATGTTTTTATACATGCAAATAATTCTTTTACAGCATATGATGTTCAACCTAGATGTTTGAGGGCCAGCTCTCATGGCTAATGGATTGCTGGTGATGTGAAGGCGGGTGCCGAGGTGCTAAAATAATTGAATTGCTACAGAGAAATAGCAGTAGAAAAGACCTCATCACTTCACTACTAAAACCTGAATAGTGAACCTGACAATATGAGGCAAAAAAGAGTAATGGGATGGAGGTCTGACAAATTGGCTAACCTACTGTTCTTGCTCTTCCCACGTGACAGCCCTCTCCCCTGAGAAGCCTTCTCAGGCCTTTTGCACTGAACTGCTCTGTTTCTGTTGGTTCTGCCATTCCGTCCTGCATTAGCTGTTGAACCAGCAGTTTGTGGGGTTTGCAGTGTTTCTGTGCGCACAGAAGCAGCAGAGCATAGAGCAAGAGCAGAGGGAAAATGCTATGGGAATTTAATGTCTGGAAACGTGAGCTGCTGAGGCAAGGGAGTAGTGATCTCTGAGCACCAGGCTGGGGTTTAGGGGTAAGAGTCTGTGAGTGCAATACGTGATTAAATTCTGACTTTCAGTGGCAAATGGGAGAGCTGCATGTTGAATAACAAAAATATTTTGCAAAGGTACTTGCTATAAATATTTTTAGATTAGTATTGGATGTGTCCTCTTGTTTGTTCTGTGAATAGAAGTTAACACTGTGAGCGAGAACAATTATTTCTCTTTGATATTTCTTTTAATAAAACTTCAAAAATGTATGGCATACATAGAAAGAAAAATGACCATATAACTACCTGTTTTATTCTGCTGCCCGAGAAAGTACTTATCCAGTGAGAAAGCTGGCAGAAGAACGTCATGTGGGTGATGACTGCTAGTCAGCGCAGCTTGAATTTCAAATAGTAAACCTCGAAAATCTGACATACTGAAACAGCTTCTTGTTCATTGTTTGTTTTTTCCCAGCGGCATTAATTTTGGGAAGTCCAGTTTTCTTCAGTTAAGGAAAATTCAAAGTTTGTCAAAAAGAACTGTCACAAAGGGGTTATAATGTCCTCATGAATTGCATGATCCAGGCTGCCCTATGCTGTATTGATCAATTGATTTTTATTTTTTTTTGGTACTGATGCTACAAAGATTTGAATAATCTCTTAATCTACAGAGGGAGCTTTCTGTGGCTGTGCAATTTCTAGCTTGCACACATTTAGCCTCTGTAGGATTGGGGTCATGGTGGGGCTCTGGGCAGATTACATGATTGTTTGATGAACCTGTGCTCTGCTTGAAGAATTCTAATGATAGGTTTGGGGTTTTTTTTGGCTGGGGTTTTTTTTTGGTTAAGATTAAAGGTAAGGTATAACGTACAAATAAATGTTTGCTTTTATCTTAAGGAAAGAAGCACTCACGTTTCTGCACAAAGTATTTGTTCCTGTGGTAGCAATAATATTGCCTGTATTCTGAATATCTGCTCTTGGGTAAAAGAGGCAGTTGCTGAACATCAGGGACCTGCCTACCTTGCATCTTCTGGCAGGTGTTCTGGCATTACAGATTTTCCCCTTGAAATTTTCTGTATTATTGCCATTCCATTATGTAAAGAATAGGCTGACTTTCTAGAGATGTCAGGATCATGACATCCCAATGAGCCACTTCTGTTTTGTCTTAGAGGAGGAGGGAAGTCTTTTTCCCCCTCCCTCTTTCCTATGAAATGCAAATGTAAACATTTTTACTGTCAGTATTCTAAACCAGTACTATTGGTTATCATAAAGGATATTAATGTATTTGTTACCTGCAGTTTCTTTGTCATTCATCTGGACTACCGCTATAGTTTATGCCTTGGCATAAAGCATTTGGGACACTCCTGTTTATGCAGAATGCTTCAGTATCATCTGAGGAGCAAATGAAACCTGCTGCCGTGTGCTGGCGTACCCCAGAACTCCAAGTCAAGATCTTCATGCTAGTTGCTGCGTATCTTGGGATAAAAATATGGGAAAGCCCCCTGAAAAAGGAGCTGTGTAGATACTTTCTAATATTAGTCTCTTAGTTTGCAGTAGTGTACTACTGCATTTTCTTATACTGTACTGTTCTGTTACATGCACCCTAGGGATTTATTTTGAATGAAGCCAAATAGGAAGATCCTCTGCAGGCTGTTAATCTGATGTAGTGCTACTCCTAATGGGGACCAAACAATGACTGTGTACAGAGCACGTATATTAGGATAAAGGCTCGTGGACTGCTGAGTTCATGTAATGTCCTCATGTGCTTCCTTTGCTAGCTCAAAAGCTGGATGGCATCTGTGTCTTCATATTGGCTGTTGTCCATGATCCACAATCCTTCTTGGCTCTCACTGTCCTCTTTCATATTTGCTAGTCTTTTTTATACCCAACCTACCTTCTGTGTCAGTCTCCCCATGATGGGCCCATTTCTAAACCTTTTAGCTCTTCATGGTTGTCTCCCTTTCTTTCCCCCTTCCTTTTTACAACTATCCTTCCGGCAATCCTTTGTCGTCCTAAAAATGCAAGCCTGGGGGCCTGAGGAATGGATTCTGCTTATTAAGCTGTGCCATGAGAAGAGTAAAAGCTACTTCACTGTCACTGTCAGGAGGTTGCTGCTGGATGTGAGAGGGACCGGCAGTCACATGAAATTGCAGAAGATGAATGATCTCGGAGGGGCAGCAAAGCAGGCATGTCCTCACTGGCAGAGATGTTGAACAAACTGGGAGATGCCAACAATCATGATGCATCTTCCTCTGAAGGCTTTATGCTAGAGTCCTGGGCAGCAACGGTAAGACAACTGCAGGAAGAACTGGAGGAGGAGGAAGGCTTGGAGGTTTGATCTTGGGGAGAAATATGTGTCCATGGTCCATGGACAGACTTTTAAGTTTTAACGCGGCCAGAGTACAGTGTGACAGCAGGAGGCACCATGTGCTGTCAGGGCCTCCGTTGTCCATGGCTGGCAGTGGTGCCTGCTCTACAATTAGGTGACATTGGCTGTTTCTTGTTTGTTAGCCCCTTGTGCACACACTGCGTAACGCTTGTGGCTGTGGCCATTTTTGCCTCTACCACCACTTCTGTCTCTGCCTAAAACTTCCGGGCCCTGTTGGCTTTCCTCCATCCTAGTATCTGCCTCCCTTTCCCCATGGGAGTTACGGGTCATGTTTACTGTCTTATGAAGTTTTGTTGACTGAATGCAGTTCTTGACACACTTCTGTTTTGCTGGAGGTTTTCCATCCATTTGTATTTTCAGCTTTGCCTAAAGCCAAGCGCCTTCCTTGCAGGTGTGTTCTGTGGGATGGAGCAGCGGAGAGCTGGAGCAGGGATCCTGAGCCAGGTTTAGGCTTGCAGGACTCACTCCATGAATGTAGTTTTCATATGGGCCTACGCATGCCAAGAACCTGGTTGCCAAATGCTTTGTGTATGGGTGATGGCCCCTGGGACTAAAATGAGGGGCAGGGAGCACGAGCAGTGCTGGGGGAGGGGTTGATGGCTCACTGTGAGACTGGAGATTGCAGAAGCCGAGTTGGTTACTTCAGCCAAAAGCATGGGTGGCTTCTGTGGAGGGCTGAAAAGGAAAGGAGGGGCAGTGGATGGCAGCAGGACTGAGCTCTTCTCTTGTAGGTTTGGAGAAGGAAAACGCTGCTTTAGCAGGATACCCTTCTGTTCCGCTAGGGCTAATCAGCTGGTTCTGCCTCTTTACTGCTTTAACAAGTCTTTGCTCCCCAGGTCATGGCAGCAGCTAACCTGGCATTAGCATATTTTTCTGCCATCCGTGAGCTCTTCTTCTCTGCCACCTCTGTCCTCTTGTCCTTTCTCCCAAATGCTTTAGTGTTTCTGCTTCTTTGTCACGTTCTTCCTAGCGAGCCAGTCAAGCTGAGACCTGTGAGGTTTACTGAGGTGCGCTGTGACAGCTCTCAGAGGCATGTGAAAAGGTCAGAAAGAGTACTGGGGATAAGTGGATCCATAATATTGCCATGCTTCCCTGAAAGGGGATGGCAGATAACTGCCACAGGGGGAGCAAGTGACAGTCTAAAAGGCTGACACAGGTTTTGGGAGTCTCTTTCTTTATATTCATTGTGTGTTGGTTGCCACAGTGCAAAAAGCAGCGTAATTGTGTATAATCACATTTCCTCGTATCCCAGTGGCTTCCCTCATGAACGTTTAGTGCAGTCATGCCCCTAGGCTGTGAAGGCACGCATAGCATTTGAGACAAACCTGCTCTCCCAGGTGTCCCTAACATGGGGCTGAGCCTGCCGCTGGAAACAAAGAAGTTCTTGCTGTTCTAGCCCGAGTGGGAAAGCTTACCTCTGCCTCTGTAAAGGTTGTGCAGGGAACACAGACCTTGGGAATGATTTTTTCCTCTATTTTGCAGTCAGGTGACTGGGCACATGTCCCACTTAAACAGCATGTGATGGAAAAGGGATTAAACCAGGCACGTCCTACATCCATGTGCGGGTGTGGCCTTGAGACCCAGCCTCAACTATTCTGTGTTTCTTCTTAGTGTCATAGAGATGCTGCTGAAGATGAGTTTTTATAGGTCGTTGTCATACTTTGTGGATGGTTCTCTCCTAGATTCCTCTAAGAGACACTTAAAATGTTATAATTTACATTTAAAAATACAGCCGCTTTTATGGTTGAAATGAGTCTGTCAGAAATACCAAAAATATACCTATATATATCTCTAAATCCAGGAAGCTTTTAGATTACTGCTCTATATATCTGAACTTTGTTTTGGTTTTTTTTAGCCAAGTTTTACCAGTAAGCCATATCAGCAAATCTGTCTTTGGGGTGGGGGGTGGGGATATTGTCCCTTTTGAGAACCTTTTGTTATATAGCATGTAGGGTAGAAACACTAAGCAGGAAATTACACTGGGCTGCAGGTGTAAGAAACCTGGATGACTCGCCTTAGTCATTATTTTTCATTAGTGACCTAGATGACAGAGTAGATGGTATTTATTAAGTTTGCAGTGGACAACAAGCTGGGAAGAATGCAAGTATATTGCAGAACAGTATGGGGTTTCAAAATCATTCTGACAACCTGGTGAAAACATACCAAGTAAAATAGGACAAGCTGGAGACTTCTTAGTTCAGCAGAAAATACCCAGCTTTTCAGATGCAAGATAGTTGGATAGGCGTCAGTTTGCAGAAGAGGATCTGAGAGGTATAATGGTTCCACAATGTGATGCTGTTGGCGGGGTGTGTGTATGGGGGGGGAAGGTGGAGGGAGAGGGTGCATCATGCTGGGAAGCTGATGTTTTGAGCTGCAAGGCATGCAGCACTATTGTACCCCACACAGAACTTAGAAGGCCTTATGCTGGAGTGCTGCATTTAGGTTTCACTGCTGTGTGTTGAGGTGGATCAGCTGGAGAACAAATGACAACTGTCAGCTGCTTTGAAAACTTGAAATGATCTATGGAACAATATTTACCAAGCCGGGGTTATTTACTCAGGAAAAGGGAAGGCTGAGGGGTGATCGTGAAAGTCTTCAAGTGCATGGAACATCTGCCGTGAGTAGGAAATAAATGTTTTCTATGTTATTGGTGTGTACAGTAAGACATAATATGTTTAAATTAGAGCAAGGGGGATTCGCTTAGACACTGTTGAAATGTTACTGTTGCTGAATGGCGAAGCAGAGGAGTGGAGTACCTGCAAGTGTTACGGAATTGCTACTAGCTTTTAAGAAAAGATGAGATAAAACGGCTGGCTGGAGTGATAGGGGTAATATAGGTATAATGGACCTCTCTTGGGGAAGGAGGGGATGATCTCTTGACTTCCTTTTAGCTCCCTTTATAATGTACCATTACTTTCATGGGAATAATTGCCAAAACTTTCTTCTGAAACTTGATGCCGTATTTTAAGTACCTGCTTTCATGGAAGAAAATACTGTCTCTTAACAGACAACTTTATTTATTTGTGCTTGTCTGTAACAACAGAATTCCCCGTGGAAATCTGTATGAGCCTTTACATAAGCATAAGACAGATTAAAAAAAGACAACTTCAAACTTTTTGAGTTTTTTTTTTTTTTGTGAAAGACTGACTGCTCTATTCCTGCTGCTCGCCTCTGTTCAGAGCGCTTGCCTACCCCAGTTTGCCTAATGACTATCTAGAGAGAACCAGGAGGCGTATTTTTAAAAAAAAAATAAAAATCAGGCATACATGTGGTAGCCTTACAAAGCTATTGGGGAAAAGCTTCTGCAGACATGCATGTATTTGTGTGCATGATGGGGCCTTAATTAGGAATCAGTTATCAGCCAGACAGGTGTAGGGTGTTGGAAGAAAGGCTGCAGCTGGGAGTATAGAATCATGAAATTTTCTATTTGTGCTTTGACTTTCTGAAGAAGATACTCAGATACCATTATGATCTTTAAAAACTATTCAATAGAAGATTTTTTTTATGTTTTCAATATATTTCTTTTGATGGAAAAATAAATACAGGAAAGTTAAACAGCATCAATCAGCACTGAAATACAGCTTAAATGAAGACCGGATAAACAAATGCTTATTAAGAGCCTGGGTTTGGGTTATCCTTGCGTGATATTAAGAAAATAACTGTTTAAACCCTATGTAATGTAGAACTCTTCAAGAAGTAGATCTATTTTTGCCTCTGATTTTTTTAATGCTGCTTCTTTTGTATTGAAAGGCAGTGCAGATTGAGACCATAATTATTAGGAAAGCCTGATTTCTCAAGCTTTTTATAGTTTTGATGTTAGCTTGATGTCTGTAGACAAGAGGCTTTATTAGCTGAACTATTTTTATTGCTTTCTAATTTCAGATTAGGATTTTTTTTTTCCTTATAGTATGTGAAATATGGTAGGAGGATGTCTAAATCTGAAGTAGCTACTCTGGGAGTTTTCCAGAAGAAAAAATTTTGACAAAAGGTGTGCCATTGTATTGGTTGAGCTTTCGATTTTATATGGAATGTTACTTTGGAGCTTTCACAGGCAGGTGCAAAAATGATGCTGCCTAATTAAGGGAGATGGGTGACTGTGGTGGAATATGAGGAAGGCTACATAAACACATTGCATTAGATGGCACCTCTTGCTGTTTTTTTGCTGTCAGCTCTAATAATGATCCAAATGACATTTAGACAAAGAATAGAGAGCTGCTCTCTTTCAGTTTTCGGCCACATACCGTCATTATTTTTATCTGTCTTCTCAGCTCTCAGTGTTGCAGGACTAGCCAGCATCGGTCCCACTTCAACTTAAAATCATCTGCTCCTGCATACGAGGAGGCTATTCTGCCTGCAGGGAGAATCTCAGAACTATCTGTTGAAACCTGCTGTGGAGCAGTGGGAGTGAGTGAAGTTGTGGAGACATTTTGCCAGATCTTGTCTGGTGCACGTTATTGATTCCTTTTGTCTGCAGTGTTCTAGGATCACTGTTTTTAGTTGGGATGTTTAATGTGACAACCAGTTGCTGGGTTAGACCAGAGGTCTACACAGCAGTTGTGTTATTTTTAATGTTTAATTAACATTGGTAATAAACATGTTCTTTTGATCTATTTCTTTGTTTAGTAATATAAACAATACCATAGAGATATCGGCAAAATATGCAACGCTTTTTATAAAAGAAGAGTTATTAAAAATACATTTGAATTTAATAGAGTGTTTTTTAAAACTATAATTTAAAAACAAGTCCCTTGTAGAATAGTAAGAATTACAGCTCTAAGTAGGCTCAGGCAAAGTGTTTTGTAAGACCACCTGGGCTTTTATCATGTACTCCAGTGACACATTAATAAAATACATTATTGTAAATTGCTTACTGGTGACAGATTTATGGGTATGCCTGTAAATATCAACAGGTCCATGATGTTGAGACTTGCTGGAAGGGGTCATTTGGTATGTCTTTCTGTCATGGGGTACCAGACAGTCATCCCCCTACCCTGTGAGTTGATAGTGCTATGGGCTGATACATACTGAACACAGATAACCCAGGAACATGCAGGTTTTACCAAAGTCTAACCACTGCCCTGCAGTGATGAGGAATTTATTTCAGCATGCTGTGCTGAGCCTGTTGTGCAAACTGAGCTCCCGGGTATGGGCAAACGCAAACACCTTCCATCATCCTCACCCACTTGTCTTCCCTTCCCCAGGGAAGCGAATGGAAGGTAGCCCCTCTCCTCTTCCTCATGTAATCTGACCAAGATGAAAAATTCGTTGGCATTGCAAATGGGTCAGTTATTTTCAGTCTGAGCATATGAGCGAGATATACCAGGTGAGGATCTAAGGAAAAGGATTCCTTTCACCAACGGATATTGCTTCCTTAGCTATGGCCCATCTTAAATACCTCTGGAGAAAGTACACGGTAAATAACAAAACAACCCAGAGTAAACTGCCCAGTTACACATTGATAAGAAGAATACCTCTTGACCTTTCCCGGCAGATAGCTGAAGCATGATATTTGTTTTATACACATTGCGTTGGTCAGTCAGTTGACTTCACCCAGAGGTAACAAACAGGTAGATTCGTATTTCACATTTCTTTTGTGGCTACTTAATATTGCACCCAGACATGCTGTGTTGGAAATAATGCAAAAAAAGAGGTTGGGCTTGGTTTTCACACGATTTCTTTAATGCTGTGTTTTACTTCTCACTGATGCCAAGAAGCAGTGTTGCCCTCAAGTGCTTCTGCATCGTTCCTGCTAGAACTTCCTTAGAAACCACAGTGTTACTGATGAAGCAGCCGTTAGGATCTTGAACGTTCTCAGTGTTATAACTTTGCTTTCCACCTGCTCAACAATTCTGCTGTGTCTTCAGATTTGAACTTTCAGCCTGATGGTAAAATTGCTTACCTGCTCATCTGAGAGAATTTCAGAATGCTAGGTTTTGAGTGTAGCAGGAGGAGAAGGCAGGTGGTTGAACAAACAGAGGTACTAGAAGCTGATCCGTTGGGAACGCTGCTGTGGTGTCGTGGTGAACTCCTGTTTATTTAACAGTAGATCCTGAGATCTTAAAATTTTCCCATTGACATGAGAGGATGCAAAGTTACCACATGCTGGAGACAGTGCTGCTAAAATCGTATATATATATACACACACATATATATGCATGTGTATAGATATGTATATATACACATATATTGCTAATGCTTTTCTCATCCTTACAGGTTGTGCAGTACAATGCTAAACTGAGGAAGAAATTGTCCCTGGGTAACACTTCTCAGTTACAGATCTGAAACTCTCATGCAGTGACCTGAATACCTAGTCACTTAGTGTATGCAGCTGACTTTCACAGATGAGTGATGCTAGTAATTGTCACACAGGCGCATTTCACTTAGAGATTACTTTATTGCAACTATGATTGCAGTTCAGAACTACTAATCACAAGTGCTTGTCTGATAGACCCTCTGGGAGGATGCACACTGGATGGATGTTCCTGGGGATGGAATTCAGTATGCTCTAGGAAACTGGCAAATAGAAGTTTAAACTTTTCTTTTGAAGCGTGAGAAAGCAGCAACTTGACTTACATAGAAAATGTGGATAAAAGCATTTTTCTTCTGTCATTGTGACTTCTTGAAGCTATTCTTAGGCCTCTCAATCACTTGTGGAATTACAGACTGCAGTACCAAAGCTGCAGTGAACAAAATTGGGACAGCTGTCCCAAACTGGCCAAAGGGGTATTCCATATCATATGATGTCATGCTCAGTATGTAGTCTGGGGGGAGTTAGCCAGGGAGGGACAGGTACCACTGCTCAGGAATGGGCTGGGCATTGATTGGCAAGTGCTGAGCAATTGCACTGTGCATCACTTATTGATATTCTTTTTCTTCTTCTTCTTTTTCTTCTTCTTATTATTATTATTTTCCATTGGTGTTCTATTAAACTGTCTTTATCTCAACCCACAACTTTCACTTTATTTTTCCTGCAGTTCTCTACCCCATCCCACTGGGAAGTGGGGGGAGTTAAACCACAACAGGGTTTCCTACTCACTCTGTCTTCAGTGAAAATTCAGCACCTTTATACAACGGAAATTAAGTACTTTGGTGTTACACGTGTGTGCATATACATACATAGATAATGGGATGAAGTACCTAACTGAAGGTTAGTGTGCACAAAGATAAGCCCTTTGAACGTTACACAAGGCTTACATAAATGTGTACATGTGTGGTGTGCACACAGTCACAATTCACCTGTCAAAATTTTCTACTTCCATCAGAAACAGGACTTCCATCAGAAACAGGAGCAGCGGGAATGGGGAGCTTCCTGGTTTTGGCAGCAAGGGGAAAGCCTGTGACTGTAGTCATACCTCACACCCTGCTTCTCTCTTGTTAAATTTCTATTCCTAAGTGGTTGTCTCCAAAATCAAATCAGGAAAAAACCTGTAGGCATGGACAGCTTCACCTGATAGTTTCAGTGTTGGAGCTGTTTGACTGTTAGACAGTTGTTTCTTGTACTATTTTTTTCAAGTTTGAGAATATCTTCAAAAAATTGATGTTTTGCTGTGTTCTGAGTCAAATTTGAAGAACATGTTTTGAAAGTACCAATCAGAGTTGGGTACCTGATCTGTGTGCCCTTGCGAATCTGTGAATTCACCCATCACGGTTTGTGATCTTGAATTTAACCCCTTAGATCAAGTCCTTTTTCTTTCAGGAAGCAGGAGAATTTAGAACTTCCTTAGAAAGAATACTTACAGGCTGTTTGGCTTAGTAGTGCTTGCTGGGGCCTCAGCTTAGTAATCAGAACCCAGATGTCTGTTACGTTTTAGAAATTCAAATGTGTAGTTCTGTATATCCTTCAGTTCTGTTTTCAATTATCTGTAAATGAAGGCTCTAGGTAAAACCTCACTTAAATTTGAAATACTTTCCAATAGAAGTATGTAGGAGAAAGAAATAAGAGAATTTAAGGATTATTTTCTACTGTGTGGTTGAAAGAGCAATCTAGTCCACCGAATCCCGTTCAGCAGTTTTCATAACAAGGAGATTTCCCTCTGCCTTTGAAACCCATGGCTCTGTACCTGCGACTCACTAATTTCTTCCAAGAACGAGCCAGGGACCCAAAAACCAGCAGCTTCATTTGGTCCTGTGTTTTTACTGGTCTGTAGAAGTTGTCCATGCCCAGAGCAGGGCCAGAGCTCTGGCAAAAATAAAATCATGTGGTTGACATTATCATATTGTGCAAGAGGTACAAATTAAGAATCGCACAGGAAAGCTATGCAGGAGAGATAAAATATTCTAGCTCTTAAATTACTAAAAATAAGTACTTGCACAGTGCCTTTGCTTTTCACGGTGTTTTATAGAGCATTAAAAAAAATGCTAGTCCTCATGGAACAATTCACGGTATTTTTTTATTAAAAGGATAACCTCAGACTAAAAGAGAGTACATAAAAAAAGGAATATAATGAAATTAAAACCGGCATCTTACACAGAGGCATTGATCTAGAACTGTCTTTATAAACTGTTGTATGCTGGTTTACTTTGAAGTGAAGTAACCTTTAAACCTGAAGTTGACACACTTTTCTGCTATTTCTAGGTCTGTCTCTCACCCTTAATAAAAATTCCAGATTATTTCCCTTTAAAGTTCAGGTGCAATCGTGACAGAACAGAAGGATAACTTTTCCTTGTGCATTAACCTCAGCGTTACAGGAATATATTTGTTCTTCGAATGCCTTGGCAATTAATTTTCCCTGTTAAAGGAGAAGAGCCTGTTTTTCAATCAGCGGTTTTGCTGTTCTATTGCTGCAGAAACTGCCTGTCTGTTTACCAAGGAAAAGGGATAATGTGACTTAAACAAGATGGCTAAATCCCATTCGGCAGGATCAGAGGGGGTGGTGAATGTTTGACATTTGCGGAGAGAAACTGTCTTATGCACAGAGGCTTCTCTTTTTTTTTTTTTTTTTTTTTTTTTTTTTCTGCGCTGTGGGCTGGCGTAGCGAGGGGGACCTCTCCTTCCTCCGAGGTGCAACGTCTGCGTGCGTCTGTGTGTCGGCGCGGCGGCGGTCGCTGCAGAATACCGGGGATGAATTACTTGACGTGCACAACTGAAGGCGCCGTTCGCTGCACAAAACCGGTGCGGCGAGCGCTGCTGCTAACCTGAGAGAGGCGGCCGGCAGCTCTCCGTGACAGCTCGGGGTGGAAGGACCCAAACTTGCGGTCCTCCCCCCGCCCCCAAGAGATCGTTAGTCCATTCCTTTATAGTGGCTCATTTTGGCGCTCTGTCATTGCCAGAATGCTGGCAGTGAATGTGTGTCATGGTTACAATAGAGTGTGGTAACACATAACAGCAATGAAAGCCCAGCGGGAAAGGCTACAAATTCCAGGGCTGACCTTGGAGTAAGTATTGTCTGTCTTTAATATTTTAATGGTTTCTGCATGATGCCGGCTTTCGTGCAACCAGGAGCTGTTTAACATACGTTTCTGCCGACAGCCTGGGAGCACTGCAGCTCCAGGTTGAAGGAACACGTTTTAAATGCACTGCAGTTGGTTTCAGCAAATGTGCGAGCCCGGAGCCGGGATATTGCAGTACATTTGGAAAGAAAGCATTTCTGCATATTTAAAGTTACTGAATCTCAGTGCATGGAGCATCCTGTCAGCTCGTAGGGGAAGAATCTGTCAGTAGGCCATGGTGTCTGTCTTTCTCTCCAGCTCTCTGTTACTGTTTGTTTATCCCAGTGCTGCCTTTTAGAAAGGCCTCTGTCTCTGCTGAATAATAGCACTGTGAGAGATGAAAGCATTCTAGAAATGCTGTTCATGGAAATCCGTCAGGAACTAACTGTATTTTACATACGTAACTACACTAATGAACTGTATTGACATTCTGGAGGATTTCTGATAGTCTCTGCAGTAAGTATGTTTACCTAATTTAGCAGTATGTTTACTTGGTACTCGCTTAAAACTGATTAACTCATTTGTGTGCTTTCAGCTATTTAGAGAGTAACTACATGAAAATATGTAATTTTGATGTATAGTGATAGTAAGTAGAGTCTTTTATTCATAAATGCCAGCATATGTTTACCCAGGATTTCTTAGTCAAAGCCAAATATTTATTTCTGTACATACATTCCTTCAGTCTACGTTGACATGTCAGGCATGTATGTATGCATGTTACAGTCACCATGAGAACTTGCTAATTTTATCTAGGTAGATAGATATGGTTACGTCAGATCCTTTAGTATTCCCTGGGACTTCCCCATTCTTGCTGGAGAAAAAAAAAAGCCCTGAATGCTGCAGATGCCTGCGGTAAAGTTATTTAGCTATGAAAGGTATTATCTCTGACATCTGCCATGTTTTAAAGAGAGGGCTATAGGTAAGTGTGCACCATAGCAAACAATTTATTCTAATAATCACATGAAAGTGACAGAGCACTTTATTCCAAGGAACAAGTGTAGGTGTTATATTGGGTTCCCCAGAACTATGTTTGTGAAATGTCAGAGAGAAATTCCGCATTTCAATCTGGCATCTTCTGCTGAGAGCAGTGTGTGTCAGCTGTGAGCAGACTAAGCTCTAGATATTTTTCTGAAAAAAATAGCATTGCTAATTTCTCAGGAGTTTTGGAGGAGGGGTCTTATCAGGGAGCTCATTAAAATGGTTGCCATGAATAATTGATAATTATACTTGTTTCGAGATGTGGCAATTTAAATATTTTTAAATCAGTCTTCACTGAATTATGTAATCATCGTATGAGAATAACATCACCAACTGCAAAGGACAAAAAATGATTCATGTTACTGTTTTTCCAACATGTGTGTGTGATTTTGTAATACGAGGTAATAGTTTACTGCTTCCTCCTTTTTCATGGTCACCTGACATAATTACACTTGCTTTGCCATATTCTGACAATACTTAATATTGATAAACTTACTAATTTTATTTTAAATTCAGCATTGATCATTGGTTTTGCTAAAATGTTGTCTGGATATGTTTAATTTTTTTCATATATTAGACTTTCTTTTGCCATCAAACTTGCTACTTTCTAAACTTAATTTACTTGTAGAGAAAAGAAAGTATATTTTGATTGCTGGCACGTAATGATTCCCATAGAGTTGTTCTCTCATGATTTGTCAGAGTTGAGTCAATGCAGACTTACGTCATGTCTCCCAGATTCTTGTTTTCAGTCACCTACAAAAGCACATATCTGAGGGAAAAAAATCCAACTTATTCCTCGAACAGTCTTTGCACAATGATTCTCATGAATTTTCTTTCAATAAAGTTTAAATGTTGAGACTAGAATTACACTGTCTCTCTGAGAAATTAGTAGTCTGTCTACTTTATATTCATTACTTGCAGAAAGCTCTTTCAAAGAATATTAAGGATCCAAAGTGAAGCATTCCAAATTTAGTAAATGCAAGAATTAAGGCTGCCTGTCAGCCTCGTGCATATGCACTGTGATAATTTGTTTTAACAGGTTTTTGCATGTAATTTGTAGGTCTTAAAAAAGCAAAGCTGAAAAGCAAGTTCTATAGAAGAACTGGGTTGACACCCCAGTGTCATCATTTGGTGGGGACTTGTAGATCCATAGCATAAGCACATCTGACATTGAATGCCCCGAGACTCTGCGCCATTGTCGAGACTCTGATGTGTTACAATGATGAAAATGAGGAATAATATGAGTAACTACTGGCAGGTGTAGACCTCCACCTGCTAAGTGTGTGCCATCCACTAGAGGGAGGGAGATGCACTTTGCCACGGGGTGTCACTACGGTTTGTTCACAGCAAAGTGACTTAGGAATATCATTCTGGGAGCTGAAGTTAATATGTTCTTCTCATTCAGTGCCAGCCCTGTTTTTTTCCCCTCTCCTTTTCACTGCTCTGGCATTAGGTAGGTTCCTTGCCCCCCTGGTTGTTGCTCCATAGCAGTCCCCATGCTCTCTCCCTGCCGCAGCCCTGTGCCCGTTGGCCAGACGGTGCCAGTTCTCCTTCTCACTCCACCTGGATTCTCTTTTGGTCAGCATCAGCTCCCCTCCCTGCTTCTGGTCCTGCTGGAGGTTGGTTGCTGCCTGCATCACCTGCACCACCTGCCTTCATCTTTTCCCTCACTGTGGACCCCCAGGAACAGCCGTGTGAGCGGCGACAGTACAGCGCAGGAGAGTTTCCCACCTGATAGTCAGCAAGGGCCATGCCAACAGACAGACAAAAGGGGGATGCACAAGCAAACAACTGGGAACGAGTGGAGGATAAGAGACAGTGCAGATAGAGCTTAGAAGTACAAAAAACCTTTTTACAAGCCTGTACTGATCATACGCAAGCAAAGACCTTTCTAGTGCATGTTGTGGCAGGTCAGTGCAGTGCAACACAGAGGGCCCCAGTGAAACAGCAGAAATCTGAGTCTGCTAATCCACACCTTTCTCCACAGGCCAGCACAGGCAGACTGATGTGAGCCTGGGTTCAGTTTAGCCATTTTCAGAGTGATATACTGAGCCGTTGGCTCTTAATGGAGCTTACTAGCTTAGACATAATGTTGTGCTTGCACAGCTAGTCTGCAACTGAAATCAAGCTAGCTCATACCCAGCTGCTCGGCTGTGTTGGCAGCGTGTTCTTCTGTGCATCTAGTTCAGGGATTATGCAGGTACAGCCAGCAGCAAGAGGAACTTGCCCAAACACAGCAGCCTCGTCAGAAAGTAAGAGCAGGCCCACCCTTGAGTCAAGTGTGCATGTCCCTCCCAAACTAGGTGTCATCTTCAAAGCGTCTCAAAAAGGAAAGGTTGCAAGAATGTACAATGTCAAAAAAATGTCGTCCCTAATCTGTTTCAGAAGCAGTAGTACTATTCCTGCTGAAATGTTCACAAAAAACTGCATCAGGTATCCACCTTGAAAGGTTTTCTTGGGAATGTTTTTAAAATCTGGCAAAGTGTCATGCAATTGGAAACAAGGGTTTAGCGTTGGAGCTAGCTGTGCTTAGCATATTGGCCGTCTGCATCCACTGGGGACAGGACAGGGGTGCTGGCACTGGCTGGCTGCAAGGGTCTGGTATGTAGCAGAACAAATGTTTATGAAGGTGGTCTGGAAAAAATTCCCTGTAAGCTTCTGCCTTCGCTCAGTCTACGCAGAAGGCAGAGCTGTGTGGTTTTTTTGACAGATAACTTCAGCTAATTGCAACAAGAGGCATGCCATTAAACATGTTTTAAAAAAAAAGCTTTCTTGCAAGTTTTATGGGGACAAGTGCATGCAACTGCATATTTTAAAAGAGCATCTGTGAAATCTGCCAGTGGCCTGCTGTTCTATTGAGAGACCTTTTGAATGGAGATGCACTTGAGGCAGCTCTTGAAGGCACCTTCCAAGAGAAATGCTCAAGTATGGTTTTTTTAGATGAGTTGTTTATATCCATATTTGATTACCTAGATAAAGGACTTGATAGTCGTGAGGGAACATTTCATAGTGAAATTGATGGAAATTGATGCTACCTACCTAAGACATTTTTAATTTTAGTAAATGCACAGATTTTAGACTCCCAAATTGGAAATCTTTATTATGATTTTCTTATTGTTGATGAAGGCTCATCATCAATTTTCCTTTTGTTTTTAATAAATCTGATTAGCATATCAGAAACTTAAAAAAACTGTCCTAAGTTCTTCTAAAAGAAAAAAAGCCCTAGTTACATACCCTGTTTCATACAGAATGGTTAGAAGTCTAAAAGAAGTTACCATTTTTTCCCTTCTCTGTGGACTTTGTACACAAATATTCTTCCCAGAGCGAGTCCTAACATAGTCAAGTATATGCACCAGCACCAGATTTCATATTTGTTTTTGTTTAAATCAATTTCATCTTTAGTCAAAAACTGTGTGGCTACTGTCAATCACTTCATTCAGGAGGACAGTAATGTTTTGGTTCTAACCGAAGCTCCTTTCGTAACTCCTACGCTAAAACATGCAACTTTTGCTAAACCTTCTGTTCACTAGAGATGACATTATTTTAACTTGCAGTCTCACCCCAAGGAGCCTGAGCCCAACCCCAACAAGCCCCTGCAGTCCATGCAGTCCTCTGTTCGCTTTTCATTTTTGGAGGTAAGCGAGTAAACTTCCATTGTTGATGTTTTCTTCTGCATCCAAAACCTGACATTCAAAACATACTGCAAAGGGAAAATTGAAGAAAATGAAATATGTCTCTGCAATCCAAAATATGTTTTACTTGACCAGCTGTTGTTCAGAAGTTAAGTATTTTATGGAAAAAATACAGGGTAGTCCATATTTTGAGACCTCGTACAGAGATTCAAGATATTGATGTATAATTCTGCCTTGTTCTGACTGTTTGCTTAGGAATGTATCTGCTGTTGAAATTTTATAGTTTGCTTCCTGTGATCATACCTCAAACTGTATTCTGTTATGTCAAAAGTTTAAGGTGAGTTCAGAAATGAGGGTGATTCATGAAACACATGATTATTTCTTGCTTACCTGAGAGGAGGTAGTATGCTTAGTGATGTCAGATGTGAGGAGAGTTGAGTATCCAAGATGCTCATCCATTTAGAATAACATAAAGTCATGTATAGTACATAGGCAGGACTGTTTCTTCTTCAGGACTAGGAGGATTTTAAGCCTTATTTCTAATATAGTAATGTTTTAGATGAGCCCTAAGCAGCCACATCCTTCTCACTCTCTTCTTTCTCCTACCTCCCAAGTTTATTCAGAATAATTTTTTTGCTACTTGTCAGAAAGGTAGTTATTTTTATGAGATCAGAATATCATTAATTGATTAACAAATACCGTGTAACACTTGCTATTATGGTAACATGTTCATAATAAATAATAACTGAAGAATGTTTCTGACACAGAAAAAAGTTCTTTTTCCATCTTTATTTTCTTTTTAATGCAGAAGATTAAATTGCAAGCCAAGGATCTCATAGGTGTGAGCTACCGAGGTTCTGCTCTATGGGGAAAATAGTTTTTAAAATGAGTTACTAATGAGTTATCAATGCCTCATGGATTAAAAAATTCTCTTAATTTTGATCAAAGGTCTCACTTGATACTGTGAGGATGAAGGACTCTTCGACAACTACCACCTGGTTACTTGACATAACAAGGTGCATTTGTGCCTATTTGGTAATACCTCTTGAACGTAGCATGGCAGAGGAGAGAGTTACTTGGATGCATCAATATGCTTCATCATACTTTAAAGTTTAAAAAACCCTAATATTTAAGAGTCCTTCTGTCTAAAAAATGGTGCAATAACTTTGTGACTTGCTATGTGTTTCTGTAGAAATATTGTAGGGTTTTTATATATACTGTTTTGTTAGGGAAGAGATGGGATGAGAATCCCTCATTCGTGCATTTTTCAGTATGATTTAAATAAACATACTTTTTTTCCCCTCAGTCAAAACGCTTTTGTGATGTTTGTTTAAGGAATCATCAGCAAAACCAGTATACTCTGTGGAGTTTATCTTGTTGGTAGGGAATGCTTGGTAAAAGCTAGCATTTTCTAATCACGTCTTTAAACAGCCAGAACAAATAGCTTTCCTTTGCGGGAGGAGGAAGTCCGCTGTTTCAAAATGACAATTTTGTGGAATCAAAAAGCTGTGTACAAACGTTTTGATTTGTGTAACCTGCTGAACTGCATCTCCAGGCACATGGGTGTCCTGCCATGCACACTGTGCTGTGGACACAGCCTTCCGTGTTTTTATGGTCTTTGGAACCTCAAGGCTTCTGTTTCCCCTTAGGTGGCAGAGGCTCCCAACAATGCTGAGTTTCAGCTTTCTGTCCCATGATGGAGAATGCTGGGAACAGACTTTTCAGATGCTTTTTGAAGAAACAAGAGTGGAAATTATCGATACTGCTTAGTGTAAAGTGTCCTCCCCAGATTTTGCTGAAAAATGTCAAAATTCCCAGGGATTTTTCTTGGGTTGTTTTGTCCTGAAACGTATTTAAAGCTCTGCCAGAACACTTGGTTTTTCCTTGGAATGGAAATTTTAAATATTTGATTCGTTCTGAATCTTTGTGCTGTATGTAGCTATAGATATAGAGTACTGCTGGTGTATTGAACAGCAAATGTTTTAGTTATTAGTTAATGTTCAAACTTGACCTAGGTTAACAGGGAAGAACGTATGTGTTGGTTTTTAGAGTATGTAAGTAATTAGCATTTCCTGTTCTATTAGCTCAGAGTACTCCCGTATGTGGGAGGAGATGAATTATTTTAGTGCAACTACTTTTGCTCATATTCAGAAGTGTTAGCAGCATGGGAGCCTTACCAGAGTGAATGGATGGGATTTTCCTGCGGTGTCTCTCTCACATGCTGGCTCATCTCCCTCGTGGACTTTGACTTGCACAGCTGCTCCTTAGGCGGTTGTTTTTGCTGAAGTTCTGCTTGTAGCAATTGTCGCATACAGTAGCAGTCTAAAGGGAACCTTTTGCCAGCTAGGTGATGAAGATCTCTTCAAAATAAAAAGCACCATCCTGTCACTAGAAATACCTGTGGCAGCAGAACCTGCTGGTACAGTGTGAAGCGCTCTATATCTTACTGATGGAGAGGTTTTTCAAGTTTCAGGCAGCTCAGCACACATTTCCATCACCTTTGTATCTGCTGTTGGGGTCATCTGAAAACTTTCAACTTCGGGGGATGGGGAGGGAGGAGGGAAGTATGTATTATTTTAGTACTAATTAAGCAGCAGATTTGCCAGGAAAGAGAGAAGGTGAAGATAATGTAAATAGCTGAGCACAGCTACTGAGAGATTTAAGATACTCATGCTTGTACCATAATTTTAGAGTGTGTTTTTCTTTGCTGTGGATAATTGGGTGTCCTTTGTGATGGTAATGGGGAGTGGAGTGGTGAAAGTATTGGAAGAAGAAGGAAACACTAAGTGTGACAAGTTGTAGTAGCTTCTAATAAAAATAATAAAGGCAGTGGAAATAGCAAATTAAAAAATGTAGAACAGCATGCATTTGAGATTGATTAGTAGAGATAGCGATTGTCAACAAAAGAAATTTTTGCCCAGCCTTTTGCTTTACTGATGCCACTGATACTGGACTGAGAAAAAAAAAAAGTCTATAGGGCTTGGACACATAATAATGATAGAGGTTTCTGCTGCTGCCTACGTGGAATGGGGGTCCCAAGGGACAATTTGTGTTTGCTGAGTGCTCTAGTTCTTCATGACCAATATAGGACATGTGCAGGCTGATGTTTTCTCTCTGCTTGAGTTGTGCATGGTATGTTGGTTTAGTTTGTGATTCTTTCCTGCCTTTGGACATTTACAAAAATGTAGAGGAATTTAATGCTTGTAGGCAGGATCGGAAAAAAGTCCTTCATACAGAGAGCTAATTTCAACTTACTGATCCTCCTAATTCTCAGGCAGAAGGTTTAAGCTGATATAAAGATCCTAGTTTCTCAAAAAAAAAAAAAAAAAAGAACATGGTGAAGTTTCCGGAAAGCCTTGACTGAGGAATGTGAGGATTGCAAGAGGTCGGGTGCCACGCAGGCATGAGTGTTACTGACCTTCTCAGCCTGGCAAGGAGACTGGAAGGGTTCATTCTGAAGCCTTGAAAAAGAAGGTGGCAAGTAAAAAGAGCCCAAGCTTTTTTATTTTTTTATGGTTTTAATTTTTTTTACTGTCTTTTAGGAAAATCCAGTTCAGCTCACCGTATCTGTGAGTTGGCAGGAAGGTAAATGAGGATTACTAACTACACTTTTTGGTAATGGAGTCTGTTCTCTTGGAAAGCTTGCGAGGGGTGCCATGTTAAGCGCTGCATTTTACACAGGGTCATGTTGTCAGCTGATTACATGTGTGTTACCAACGCCAGCAATTAGAACCTCATCCTATGGCACTGAATTGAAAGAAAAAAAAATGTCAGTGTCACAGACAGCTTGGAGCTCTTAGCCACTTGCTGGTCTTCACTATTAGGTTTTTGTACCTGGAAATTGCCAAAATATGTTGACACATTTTCATTAAATGTAACCTCAATATATGATATGAATGAGTAACCATTACAACAAAGAAGGATTAATAACAGATTTTTTAATAATTTCATAAAAATAAAAGGTCAAGTATTTAATTTGACCTGAAACTATAATTAAGCTGTTTAAATTCATATACTAAATTGCTGAATACAGGAATCAAAATCTAGTCGGTGTCCTCCTGTTCTTCCACTTTGCCTGCATCTTTTTATTTTTCCTTTCTTCCCTGACATTCCTGCATCCCTGAATCAGATAAAGACAGAAAGCTTAAAATAGCTACTTTCTAACAGCTGTATTGGTCTGTTCCATGAAACCCTCAATGAAATGGATAGATCTTGTAGAAAAATGAGCAAGAAAGTTTCTAGTAATTTTTTATTTTTGTTGTTCTGAAAGTGAGCATACTTCAAGAGCTTTAAGATATTTTCTAGCTTTGTATGGTTCTTTACGTGCGTGTAAGCATACACACCCCTGTGAAAAAATACCATGGACGGTGGGAATTTAGTTTGCCGATTGGCTTTTACATTACAGAAGGCAACAGCATTGTCTTTAAAGTTCCCAATATTCCTGTGTTTCAGCAGGGGGGAGGTGGTGTGGTCAGTCGTCCTTTGCTCTGCTGCGTGGTGCCGGAGAGCCGGGCTGGGGCAGCTGTGGGGTGGCAGCTGCTTATGGCCAAACAGCCCCTGGGGACTCGCCACGGCGTAACCAATAGCCAAAACCCGAATCAGCCCTGTCCTTGCCCCTGCTGCCACCACCGTGCTCTGACCCTCTTCTGTGTCAGCCCTTGTGGCTGTGCCCCAAGTTGAGTCCCTGCCGTGAGCAAGAACGGGCCTGTCTTAGGAGAGGAGTGGGGAGGGAGCAAGGGAGCAGATTTCGGCATCGGGGGAGGCAGTGACAGTGTGCATTTGGGCACACCACTGACCTTGAGGGTGCCTTCTGGGACAGCGCTGCTCTGGAGCTCCAAAAGCTTTCCACTCTGGCCCCAGTAAGGCTCCAGGTGACATCTGTTGTACATACTGGTGAGCGGTTGAATCTGGTGTAAGGGTATAGCCTAGGTAGACCAGAGAGTGAATACTGTAGAAAGGGAAGCATTCCTTCTGTGATGGGGAGGCATGACGTGGCCCTCTAAGGTAGAGCAAAACTCATGTAGGAGAGTTAGCAGTTAAATTTGGACCTGTCTGGCCTCAGAGTGATTTCTTTACTTCTGTGTCAGCTACTGTAGAACTGCTGCTTCTTGAATTCCCAAGGTTTTATAAAAGACACAGGAGGAGCATGTGTCGGAGGATGCCTCCTTTCCCTGTGCCTGTGCCACAGCTGCCATACCCAGGGATGCTCAAGCAAACATTTTTCTTTAAAATTTATTCCCACCTTTGCTTTCTGAGTTCAGCACGAAGTACGTTGACCTTAACGTTATGCTAAAAGATGAAGTTGTTGATTTGTTACTGTGGAACAGGAAGGTCATGAGAAGGGCTGATGTAGATGAGGTAAGGAATCACTTGGCTCCATTTCTTTCCCAAATTATCCATTTTTGTTTAAAATGAGGAAAACCTGCTGTTTCATCTCCCAGAATAATCTGATTAGCATTCATGAACACCTACCATAAAGCACGAGTTCCTCAAGGTGAAATAAATTAATCTTTGGCTTTCTCCTCCAAAAGTACTTTGGCTACTCCAAAGCTGTTACTGTGTCCTTGCTGTTCTCTTAACTCTTTTCTGGGAGCATGTATTTAACCATACAGAACACATTTTCCTCAGTTGTTTCCCATACTCTCCCATGTTAAGACTTGTAAGAGGTCAAAAGGAGAGCCGTTTCCATTGGGACTTCAGAGAATTGAAAACAAGAAACAACTTCATTGCGTGTATAAGATTTTTGTGGTGCAGAACAGGGTTTTCAGGAGTGATTAAGTAAAAGCAGCCCCTTACTCAGCAGCTTTGATCTCGTGTACTTAAACGTGCTATATATCAACTTCAGCTTTTGAAATACTTTCAAATCTTTCAAGTTTTCTGAGCCCTGTAGAGTCACAGCAGAGGAGAAGATCTTGTTTGTATTTTTGCTTGTGAATCACAGATCACAGAATCACAGAATGGCAAGGGTTGGAAGGAACCTCCAGAGATCATCCAGTCCAACCCCCCTGCTAAAGCAGGCTCTCCTAGAGCATGCTAGACAGGACTTTGTCCAGGCGGGCTTTGAATATCTCCAGAGAAGGAGACTCCACAGCCCCCCTGGGCAGCCTGTTCCAGTGCTCTGTCACCCTTAGAGTAAAGAAGTTTTTCCTCCTATTCAACTGAAACCTCTTATGTTTCAGTTTGCACCCGTTGCCCCTAGTCCTGTTGCTGGACACCACTGTAAACAGACTGCTTCCGTCCTCTTGGCTTCTGCCCTTATGATATTTGTATGTGTTGATGAGGTCCCCTCTCAGTCTCCTCTTCTTCAGGCTGAACAAGCTCAACTCTCTCAGCCTTTCCTCGTAGGGGAGATGCTCCAGTCCCTTTATCATCCTCGTTGCCCTCCTCTGGACTCTCTCTGGGAGTTCCTCATCTTTCTTGTACTGGGGAGCCCAGACCTGGACACAGTACTCCAGGTGGGGTCTCCCCAGGGCAGAGTAGAGGGGGAGGATAACCTCCCTCGACCTGCTGGCCACACTCCTCTTAATGCACCCCAGGATGCCATTGGCCTTCTTGGCAACAAGGGCACACTGCTGGCTCGTGGTCAGCTTGTCATCCACCAGGACTCCCAGGTCCCTCTCGGCAGAGCTGCTTTCCAGCAGGTCAGCCCCCAGCCTGTACTGGTGCATGGGGTTCGACCTCCCCAGGTGCAGCACTCGGCACTTGCCCTTGTTGAACTTCATCAGGTTCCTCTCCGCCCAGCTCTCCAGTCTGTCCAGGTCCCGCTGAATGGCAGCGCAGCCTTCTGGTGTATCAGCCACTCCTCCCAGTTTTGTGTCATCAGCGAACTTGCTGGTGAATCACCAGTATTCTATTAAGTATCAGTCAGTTACATCTCTATAAGCCTATCAGTGTCTTAACAGGGTTGTGCAGGTGTAAATAAGGGTCTAACTGAGAACTGCAGGAGCTGCACAGCAGCTGAGCGTGGATCCATCCATGAGCATGGATCCCCTGGAGGATCTTTACTGTTGGTTTGCCACCCGAGAGGGATAAGGGGATGTGAATTTCTGATACCATGTGGGTTTTTGTGGGCTGGTGCTAAAGAAAGTGCAGTTTTACTTATCGTGCATGTATGTGGGAATCAGGGAGGCTAAATCTGTGTTGTTACAGCAGTGTTTTGGACAGCTTCTGGAGTAGAGTAAGAGTAAAACTTAATTTGCTGATACCATAAAGATTTGGGTTTAAGTACGTTTTTAAAAGCTCTCAGGAGAAAAGTGCATTCTTGTATATGCCTTTGAAAAAGTTATGTGGAATGAGGCAATTTGATTTGTGGCTTGTGCTACTTGATGTTGTTCAGAAGAAAGATTTGTTTATATATTTTTACATCAAATAAAGAACAGCAGCCTCTTCTCCCTACAGCATATTCCAGCTAAGGGGGGTAGGTAACAGAACTTTAAAGAGCATGCCATAAATATAGTTCTTTGCTGTAGTGCTGTGGGGGTCTTGGGGTTGGGTTTTTTTTTTTGTTGGTAAGGTGCATTTTAGGAAATGGAGGAAAGTTCTTGTGACAGTTATTTCCTGTGGTGGTCTGAAAGCTACTTTTTTCATTTGTGGGAGAGAGCTCATCTGAATCATTTTGAATGCCAATTTGTTCATCTCCTCTCCCTGAACTCTCATAAAAATCCTCCCAAAGCAGTTGTGTGCTAGTTTTATTAAATCTTTTGGCCTTTTGGGTTGTATTTTGTGTGTACTGTTGAATGTTAAATTTTGAAGTTAGTAGGTTAGGCTTTCTAAGCATTTTGAGGAGGTGGTATGAATTTGAGTTTGCACATTACACTAATTATGGAGTGGTGCTGTAACACGGGAACACTGGGTTTGGACAAAATAAAGAGGTTTTTTTTTTATTTAAAATATTGAAAACTTGTCTTTCTAACGTCTCTGAAGGCTGTAGTCATAGGAATGACTTGAATGAGGATTTCTTGAACTGCTCTACTAATTTCTAAAGCAGAAGATGAAAGTCTTCTAGAAGTATTTTCCACTGAGATGTACCCTCATAATATTCATTGTTGCTGCAATTTGACGTGCTGCTCAGATTACTTAGTTTTGAAGCCTAAAACAGTTAAGTGTTCACTGGCTAATCTGTGAACATTTTTGCCTTACAGCTCTTAAAGACAAATGACCTGGTATAGTCCCCTTTTGAAACCAAAACCTGGCATTACTTTTTCGGCAGATTTTTGATTACCTATGAGCTGGGCCTTGATTTCTCTTAACTTTTACAGGTGATACCATAACAAAGAACTGGTCCAAGCTTTTACTCATATTCCCTGTGTGTGGTTTGAAAGATGAAAGAGTGAAATGAAAGCAAGATGTGGAAGGAAGAGCTCTGTAGAAAATTTTTGTTTCATGTTTTCAGTTTAAAAAAAAAAGTTTGTAATATTTACCAAAAATATGCCATACCTAAATCAGAAATTGGAGGGAGGGAGGGTGGCATGGAGTTCTGCTTGGGACCATGCAGAGATCAGATGACTTGAGTACTCTGTGCATGCTATTAAGAAACCACTCGAAGCCAAGGAGGTGGTTAAAATTTGAATAACCGATCCACATCGTATATGTGAAAATACCTCTAGACAGGTCTTGAAATATACTTGAAAGTGGACTGTCTGGTCTATTCCTACGCTGTCATACCGTAGAGTTTCACATACATGCAAATTACCCGCTAACAGCAATCATTAGTCACTGCGGTGACTGTACCTGTTGACCTAGAGGCTTTGCTTGTCAGACGGTGACATATCTATTAGTAATGACTGTAAAATGTCCTGAGGCTCAGCTGTCTCAACCTGCATGTAGAATTCAGACTTCTGTAGTATGGCTTCATAATTGGCTTAATCTGATTTAACAGGAAAGCATTTAAAACATCTTGAATTATAGGTCCGTTTATTGTCCAAAATGTGACTACCATCTGTAGTCTGTTGCCAATCAATTCTTGCAACTACGGAGAAACTGCTAGGTTAGCCTGCCCGTTGTCCTTTACCTTTCTTTGAAAGTTTGGTCTGATAGGGATGTCAGCCGCTCACTTCTTCCAGGAGAGGTATTTCCTGAGGTAATTTCACTCCCGTTATCCCAAATTCAGAAATTCTGCAGTCTTTGCGCAGCACAGTGACCAATTTCAGCTGGTCCTTTTATGAGTTACCGGAGAAACAGTCCTGCAGCTAAATTCTTGAGATGGAAATTCTCAACCTTGCTCTGTGCCAACGCTGCAGCATTATGTTGCATCTGCATCATTTTATCGCACCTCGATAAAAATAGATGCAGAACAGAAACTATTGCTGCATGCATCAGCCTTCCCTACGACACACAATTCCATCAGAAGAAATGCTTTGAGACTCTCAGAGCTTTAAGTGAGGAATGCAGACGAAGGAGGTGTGTATTGGAAAGGCACTGCTGTCCCTGCAGTGGCCTTTTTTGGGGGCTTCATTATTTCAGCTGTACGTAACAACACTTGTTTTCACTGCTGTGCAGGCTGAATTGCTTTGCGATGGAAGTTGGTGGTGCCATAGGGAAAATACCCTGCTTCGATATTAGCTTGTTCTTGAATACTATTCAAGTGATAACTTCACAGCTGCAAGTTTAAAAAAAAAAACTTTAAAAATGAACATTTTGGAAGCAAAGTGGTAAATAGGAATGAAGAAGCATGAGACCCAGCCCCCCATAAGTAGAAATCTTCTCAGCTCTTTTGTTTTTCAGGTACCTTGTTGCTCCTTTTGCTTGCTGCTAATCTTGTCAGAAGAAGAGTACATCTGTAGGTTCCTAGAGGCAGTGCCTTGCAGCTGTAGAAAACTTAAGAATGCCACCAAACTGCTATACTTGAGACTTAGCAGCCTTTTCCCTTGTGCCAGTTCTGGCAAGTTCGTCATCTTGATCCGTGAGATGTGTTAGTGGTTAGAGCAGGGATGGACAGTGCTCCTGATCCGAAGAGCTATTCAGCAAAATAGTCTCTTGGCTTTAAACAGGAGAGCGATTCCCCTGCGTGTTAGGAGTGTGGAGGACAGCTCATGGCATGATTCGGGCACAGGCTGCCCAGCTCTCCTGGTCACTCCATCCTCTGCCTGGAGGTGAGATGCAGCTGGCCTGTTGTAAGTGCACGGTGTGGTCCCAGAGACAGCGTGGTGAATGCAGTCCTGAGCAGCTCTGAGGAAGTGATTCCACCTACTGCTGGGACACCAGTTTTCTTAGGTGGTCTTGGAAGCTAGTCCTGGGCTAGAGCGTAACACTGGGAAGCAGGAGGTGTTGAGGAGCCTGATGTTGGAATGACACCAACTCGAAATGTGTCCTTGTCTCCATCTCCTGGAAACCCTACTTTCAAACACAAGTGTCTTGTTGATACGTGGTAACCGTTCTCTGTGGGTGTCTGACAACAACGTCAGTAATCACGTGATACTGTCTTACCTTGGGTGTATGTTATGATGTCTGGCTTTGATGAGTAATATGACTTTCTGAGCTCATACTAGAGCAGTCGGGTGCTCAAATCCACAGGGCACTCTGCAGCAGACTGTTAGCTTTGCAGACTGGGGGAGGGAATGACCCAGGCCTGCAAAATTTTCTCCTAGCAGTAAGAAAGCTGCTGTCATAGAGCAAAAGCATGTCTTGTCCTCTCTATGCCAGAGTGATGGAGGCTGCTTTTTCTGCTCTTCGGGACCTGCTGCTAGGGGAGATCAGCAAGGCCCTCTTTGGGCTAGAAAAGAGGAGGTGGTTTGCACTTAGCGGCTGGAGCACAGTAACACTTCAGCAGAGCAAAGCTGATGGGAGTTTAAAGCCTCAGGGCTACCTCGCAAAAAGTTAGTGTTTCTTACAGCCAAAACATGTACCTTGAAGGAGTTGAGAGGGGTGTTGCTCCAAGTGGGGTTCTTGAATGGGGGATGAGATGATGCTGCATGGCCAGGAAGGCAAATTTGCAATTTGATAGAGAAGTTAACAGTGACCAGAAATGGACCTAAAACTCTCGCACAACAAAGACTGTAACAGGCATGTCTGTGAGACCCCAGAGTTCAGCCACAACAGTCTGGAAGGAGTTAGTGTCATATTTTAGAAGTTGTAGTCTGATTGCTGTAGTTCTGTTGGCAAGTACACTGGAAAACATGCCTTTGAGTTTGGGAAGGCGGTTGATGCTCTGTGACCTCCCAGGCTGATAAAACCTGGAAATATCTCTCAAAATTGCTGTAGTACCTGAGAGGAGGGGATTATACCAAGTGCTGGTGTAGATATCTATCAGCTGAAGCCAGTGTTTTTCATTATGAGCAGTCAGGTATGTTCCTCCCTCACCTCCATACTGTGGTTTCTTTACTAGGAGAACATTTAGGCTCTCCACCTGCTGTCTGCCACTGGACTGATGAGATCTCCTCTTGCACATTTGTCGAAGTGTGCAAGCATGAGTGTTCAGGAAGAGCAGGATAGAGAACAGGCTATACCTTTGGTGGAATATGTTGGGATAATCCTTTGTCAGTATTAAGCGTGGCTTCTTGTGAATTTTGCAGAATTGAAGTGTTGCATAATTTTTGAAAGAACCAATCCCTCTACAAAAAAAATCAAAATACCGAGATAAACGAGTCTGCTGATCTGATGGAAACAAAGAAAATTTTACACAGATAGCTCCGGCTCATTAAAATTCATGGTAAGCCATGTCCAGACATGACTGGAGATGGTCAAAGGAGAGGCTGATTAAATGGTGAAGGGATTTTGAGGCTTTTTTTTTTTTTTTACTGACTGGCATATAAGGAATGTATATTTGCAGTGATAAATGTTTTTAAGTCCCTTTTTGTATCAGGATATTGATATTTCCATAAACTAACATCCTTTGGAGTTACATGAATGGAATAGTCAGGCTGTCTGATATCAGTGAAATTAGGACTCTTAGACAGATGTTTGAACTGCTATTTGAAAGCTGAGCCGTTAATTCCCTCATTTCCACTATGACTGATAGTTTTCCAGGATGCTGGAGGTATAAACAGATCCTGCACTCCTTGTTTTACATGGTTTTGACAGAGTGCTGGTGACAATTGAGGTGCCGACTGTAGTTTGTGTGTTACAGAAAGCTGACATGCACTCGCAATCTTACAAAGCTAAAATGAAAGGTGTCTGCCTGTCTTTGGGGGGTGGAAGGTGGAAGTCTGTGACTTGTAACATCGTCCTCCCTGATTCTTGTCATTCTCCCTGGTATGTGTGTGAGAGAGGTTTAAGGCTGTTTTCTTAACTCATCTGAGTCCCTCTGAACTTCTGTTTGTACGGTCTTTGCCTGTAAGCTGGAGAGGGGATTGTAGAAATCATTCAGTACCTCTGAATCTGTAGAGTGGTCAGCCTGAAGAAAATCTCCCTGCTATTGTCGTCTCCTTTTCTTCCCTCCTTTTTTAGCATCTGGGCATTTAATGCAAATGTTTTTGGAATTATCTTCACTGCATGCCCAGGAAGTAGTAGTGCATTATTATCTTTGCTTTACAGGTGGAGAACTGAAGCACAGAGATTAAATGACTAGATAACACTAGGCTTTAGCCCCTGAGGCACCCTGGCCATGACATCTTTTCGTCCTTCATTTTGAGGTTTTTCTCTCACATTTTAACTAAAATAATCTTTACCACTCTTGTACTTCTAGGTGCTTGGTTTCCATTTTGTTTCTGTAAATTTACCTTCTTCCTATGTAGTTAATTCAACTGCTTCCAGTGATGCTCTGTTCGGCAATCATATCATCTGCATGTACAGTTCAGATTACTCAGCTGCAGCACCATCTGAGGGACGGGGTAGATAACTATTGAGAAAACCCCACAGACATAAGGGCATGAGCTGAATGTAATTAGGGTTATTCAGAAATTCAGATTTAAACTGTGGGCTATGTGCTGAAACAGAACTATTATTACTTAGCCTTTTGAGTAGGAGACCATTAAGGGTGACATGTAAAGAGATTTAAGGATGTTATCAACTTGGCAGTGCTGTGTGCTCAGCCCATTGTTCGAAATACCAAGGGTAATGTTAATGGGCAGTCCACATAATATTCTTTTAAGCATAATGTTTCCTCTTTTAACTTCCTATGTCCCTGAGTTCCAATTTGCCGGTTTGCACTGCATGGGGTGCTCCATCTCACACCATTCTGCTGACAGCAGATCCATCTCACAGATCAGCTGAAGCATGAAGCCAGATGAGTACAGGGAAAAGCTCAGAAGATGCAACTACTTGGGTGTATATATACTGCAAAGCTCCAAATTCTTAGCACACGATTTATATCCACTGTGATTTAAATCAGGATTTGAAAATAAATTGTGTGTTAAAAAACCAAGAAATAAACACGGTACTTGCCAATGTTGGGGAGGAGCATTTAATTTCCTTGCTCTGACAGAGACCTGTAATGGATCTGTAGCCAACAGTCTTGCGCTGATTGGGTGATTAATTTAGGGCATTCAGTGTGTACATATTACAGCTGATGAAGTTTTCTGTCTCACTGAAGACCACATTTATACTGAAATAATTGCTTTTAAATTCAGTATCACCGGAATCAATCTATATAGACTTTGATTGACAGGCTTGAGTGCTTCACTGTGCTGACCTTCATTAAACCTCCCCCCTCCCCCCCAACTGCAAAAGGTATTTTGAAAATGAGAAAAGTTAAAACTCGTGACGACAGCTTTCCCAAACCTATCAGGGTGGAATGCTATCAAACAGGAATTGAGCAGGATTTCTTTCCCTACTTCATTTGACTTTTGCATAGAGCATCCTTTAACTCTGTTACTCTGATTGGTGAGTATGGCCATGGGGTGGCAGGGGGCAGAGCTGAACACAAGGAAATGGCTCTGTATAAGGAACAGTATTCCTCTCATAGGAGTACATCATTTCGGGTTCTTCAAACCAGAATGCTGTTGTGGCATGACAAAATGTTCCACTTAGTGTCCCTTCCCTCTGCAGGCAGTGGGTTTTGGATTTTTTTTTTCATATGTTAACAAGTTTTTAAAACAAAACAAAGCCCCACAAAACTTCCAAATGCTGACCAGTCTTTTTTACAGACGTATTTCAAACTCTATTTTAAAACAATATATTTCTTCTAGTAAAAAGGCCTGATATGAATATTTTCATCTTTAAAAGATACAGAAATATTATATGTTGTATGTATTGTTTATACAGTCTACCAGAATAGGATTTTAAGTCTAAAGTTTAAAACCCCAAAACTATGTTTTTTTTTAAAAAAAAGTTTTTTCTGCAATTGAATGAAGAATTTTTCTCAACAAGTATGGCTTAGTTGGCTACAGCTGTGATGCAGAATGTATAACAACAGCTACACTGTTTTAGAAGAATGATTGTATACACATTTTCTTAGAAATTATTTAGGAGTTTTACCTTGACCCTTAAAGGTAATGCCATTCGCCGTATAGGCTATGGCTGTTGATTTTAAAAGGTGTGTGGTACAATATGGCTGGATGTGTGAGGTCAGGAGAAGGTCTAAGTATGTAGAGTCGTCTGAGCCAGTGCAATGAAGTAAGTTTCTGAAGTGTATGATTGCTTCACATGAATGCCCAAACCCATGGAAAACTTCATGATGGCTTTTTACATATCTCTTGGACAACACGTCTACCTTCACATTTATACCAGTGGTACTGGCAGCCACAAAAATGGTTAATTATTGGTTTGAAAAAATAGTGTGATCATCTTGGGATGCTGCTAAGTGCTGGCAAAAAGGTGCTTGAAGAAAAACAAAGGAGGACCGATTAATACTCGCTATGTAATATAGTATTTTTGTTTCCCCTCGTCATTTGTGATAATGAAGTCAAGGTCCAAGCACCACAGTATCTGGAAAGTTATGACAGTTTAATCAGGTGTTTTCTGTTTTCTCTCCCTTTCTGGACTTGCTTACCACATAAAGTAGCGCTTCTGAACCATAGTAATGCTTTCTCTACTTGCCAAGATAAATGTAAATTCAGTGATAAAAATGGGAAGTAGCTCTTACACTTTCTCATTAGTCTGCCTGTTTGCTAAATTAGCTCAGAAGGAGAAGCTAATCTCTGGGATCAGAGCAAATGAGTAGCATAGTTGTTAGTACGGTTGGCTCACTCCACTACAGACAGCAAAATGTTGGATTAAAAATAGTGTTGCCTGATGTGAATTTCGATGCCTGATGCAGATGGCTACACAATATATTTAACTACCAGTTAATATTGTGCATCTATTTAGAAGCTTTCAGAAATGGGAAGAGATGCTGGGACCATTGCTTTTCTTAAATGTGTTTATATTAAATGAACTATAATAAACCAGACCAGTGGGAGGTTAATTTGAATTTTGCACTTTAGTTCAGAACTAGTTAGAGCAATAGTGTTTACGTGTATTTATAAACAGTTCTAAGCAAACTTAAGAATTTGGCAGATATACGTTGTACACCCACAAAATACTTCTTTCCTTTCTGTGATTTCAACTTATTTTTACACTGTACATCCCACAGTGAAAATTGTGTGAGGTCAGTAGAGGAAGGTAATAAACATCAACATCGACCGCTAGAGGGAGCAAGATTTCAATTATTGTAATTAAGGGTATTATAAAATAATTATTAATTAGTACATTTTAAGGACTGAATAGACCAATAAGATCTTCTAGCTTGACTTTCTATATAAAATAGGCTGTAGAACCTTGTCTACCATTATTTTTATCCATCCTCCAACTTTTGTTTGAAGTGAGATTATTTTTTTATGTAGAAAGGCATATAACATATAAGATTTACAGTGATGGGAAATCTACTGTGTTACAGTGGATTTCATTTTGTGAAAAAAATTAAAACTGCTTTTTTGTCTGACTCCTGCACTTTGAACCCCTAACGTTACTATATGTGAGGGAGGGACAGGATGGAGTTCACTATTCTTACAGCCTGTCTCCTCCCCAAAATCTCTCTTGCTGGAGATACACATACTGAATGACCAAGATGCTCCTTTAGCCTTAGTTAAATGGAATAAAATAAGCTTTTCAAGCTGCACACTATAGTACACATTTCATTACAATCTTTTTTTTTAATGCCCCCTAACTTTTTCACAACCTTTGGGAAATGCCACAACTAACAATACTTTAGCTCCTCGATGCTCAGTTGTATCATTTCCTTACTCCCATGAGAATTTTTCCTGCTTGTAGATCTGAGGGATGTTTTATTCTTTTAGCTATAATGTCACATTAAGAGGTCCTGTTTAGCTGTTTATCTATGACAGTACCTAAATTCTTCCTGCCTTCCAGAATCTTGCCATATACGTCTGTAGGGTTTTTTTTGTGCTTTGATATGACTTGATGTCTAGCAAGACTAGAATGCATGTTGTTCAAACAAGGCTGCTTTATCCAATGATAAACTGTCTTGTTCCTGTTGTTATTTACCTCTTTTGTGTTGTTTGCTAGAAAGGTTGTTAACATTTTTTTTCCAGATCACTGATAACAGTGTTGAATTGTATTAAGCAAAGAGCATAACCCTGTATGATCCACTAGAAATATTTAATGTGCAATTACTTTTTCAAATCTGTTGGTGAGTTTTAATGTTGCCTTTATCATGCATAAATTTTTGTATTGTGCTAGTTAAGTTACTAAAACATTGTGAGGAGACAGGTTGAATATTTTGCAAATGTCTCTGTGTATTGTCAACTGAGATGAATATTAATCAGACTTGAAATCTTACTTGAAACAGGATCTGTTTGGGAAGACTGTTTTATGTGTCCAACTGTTTCTAATGACACTAAGTATGTAACTGTACCTGAATTCACTCCTGATGGCAGCTAGTATCCTGTTTGTCCTTTTTAGTTTCACTGTTGTAGAACTTCCAGATATTCTAAGACACTTTGAACATCGTAATAATTGAATGAGCAGCTTAGCCAGTTCTTTTGTTTCTCCTTGGATAACAGTTACATGACTAAAAAGGCTCAACTAAACCAAAGCCTGAGGACTGGAGGATAGCCAGTGTCACTCCAGTCTTCAAAAAGGACAAGAAGGAGGACCCAGGGAACTACAGGCTGGTTAGTCTCACCTCCGTCCCTGGAAAGGTGATGGAACAACTCATTCTGGGTGTCCTCTCCAAGCAAGCAGAGGAAAAGAAGATCATCAGGAGTACCCAGCACAGATTCACCAAGGGGAAATCATGCCTGACCAATCTGATAGCCTTCTACAATGACATGACCAGCTGGGTAGATGAGGGGAGAGCAGTGGATGTTGTCCACCTTGACTTCAGCAAGGCTTTTGACACTGTCTCCCATAACATCCTCATAGGGAAGCTCAGGAAGTGTGGGTTGGATGAGTGGACAGTGAGGTGGATTGGGAACTGGCTGAATGACAGGGCTCAGAGGGTTCTGATCGGCGGGGCAGAGTCCGGTTGGAGGCCGGTAGCTAGTGGAGTTCCCCAGGGCTCAGTACTTGGCCTGGTCTTGTTCAATTTATTCATCAATGACCTGGACGAGGGGACAGAGTGCACCATCAGCAAGTTCGCTGATGACACAAAACTGGGAGGAGTGGCTGATACACCGGAAGGCTGTGCTGCCATTCAGCGGGACCTGGACAGGCTGGAGAGTTGGGCGGAGAGGAACCTGATGAAGTTCAACAAGGGCAAGTGTTGAGTGCTGCACCTGGGGAGGTCGAACCCCATGCACCAGTACAGGCCGGGGGCTGACCTGCTGGAAAGCAGCTCTGCCGAGAGGGACCTGGGAGTCCTGGTGGACGACAAGCTGACCATGAGCCAGCAGTGTGCCCTTGTTGCCAAGAAGGCCAATGGCATCCTGGAGTGCATTAAGAGGAGCGTGGCCAGCAGGTCGAGGGAGGTTATCCTCCCCCTCTGCTCTGCCCTGGGGAGACCCCACCTGGAGTACTGTGTCCAGTTCTGGGCTCTCCGGTTCAAGAAAGATGAGGAATTCCTAGAAAGAGTTCAGAGGAGAGCAACAAAGATGATGAGGGGACTGGAGCATCTCCCCTATGAGGAAAGGCTGAGAGAGTTGGGCTTGTTCAGCCTGAAGAAGAGAAGACTGAGAGGGGACCTGATCAACACATACAAATATCTTAAGGGCAGAAGTCACGAGGATGGAGCCAGACTCTTTGCAGTGGTGCCCAGCAACAGGACAAGGGGCAATGGGTACAAACTGAAACATAAGAGGTTTCAGTTGAATATGAGGAAAAACTTATTTACTTTGAGGATGAGAGAACACTGGCACAGGCTGCCCAGGGGGGCTGTGGAGTCTCCGTCTCTGGAGATATTCAAAGCCCGCCTGGACGAAGTCCTGTGTAACATGCTCTAGGAGAACCTGCTTTAGCAGGGGGGTTGGACTGGATGATCTCTGGAGGTTCCTTCCAACCCTTGCCATTCTGTGATTCTGTGATTCTGCGATTTGCAAGTTTAGTTTTAATCTAAGGTCCTTCCAAGATCTTGATGGAATGAGAAGCATTTCTTCGTTGCTAAAGGATGTGACTACATAATCTTCCTTTCCCATGAAAACAGAAAAGATGCATTAAGGCAACCTTTTTTCTTCCATGGTTCATGAATTTACCCTCCTTATTCAGTCTGAGGCCTATGCTGTTAGGATTTTACTAGTCTTAGCATCTTTGAGGAACTCTTTATTATCTGTACTGTTGCTGGTGAACTGCATTCATCTTGCTATAAAATTGATAAGACTTGAGCAGTGTGTAATGCTTTCGGGCAATGACTCTGGAACATTTTCATGTATGTTTGGAAAAATGCCAACGCGTATTAATGTAATTATCAGCATGAAGAAGATAGGTTAGACAACTTCTGCATTGGAATACTATGTGCAAATTATTGATTTGGTATTGCATTTTGGTCTTAAAGATATGCTGTTCAACTTCCTAAGTGTTCCATGGTGGTACTTAAAATCAGTAATCAGAGTAATATATTTAAAATATTTCTGGGGAAGAATTTTTATTGCTGTTAATTACTGGAAGTAAATGTTGACATTTTGAAATCTTTTGCTTATGTATTGAATGAGACTTCTAAGGATGCCTTTTATAAGTTTGCTTTTGGAAATGTAATTTTCTTCAAAGCAAGGTTAGATTAGTCACCTTTTCTGACTTGAGTGATTTTTCTGTCTTCAAGTGAATATAAAAGGGAAAACTTAATGATCCTTATCTCTTTTTTTTTTGTTATGTGCTACCTTATGTAATGCTTTGTGATAAATAAAACTCATCATTCAAGTGGCATAGTAAAGCATCTCCTAAGTGATGAAGTTGCCCGAGCTGTTCACTGTTTTGGGAGTGGCTGTGTAACTGAAAACTTAAGCAACAAATGCTGTCAGGGACATGTTTGCAGGTTCTTAACTGTTGTATTTTATTTATTTTTGACAACTACAGAATTCGGTGGTTTTAATTGGATACTGAGGGAGAGTTATTTACAGTTGCTGAACATATCAATAACATTTTGTTGCAGGGAAATATATCCAACTGTGAAGTATGCATTTATCAGTATGCTGTAGACCTGTTCCTAATGATTTTGGGTTTACATACTTTGGTACACTGTATCATCTGCATTGTTCAATTTCTTTGTCCAGTTCTACATGGCAGAGGTGAGTAAATGGTGGTGGCTTACAAAACAAGACAAAATCTGTCTGCTGAGCCTGCTTGAAGAGGATAAGCAGCATTTATCAGTATTGATAGTGAGAGAGGCTCCGATTTAAGGGATAGCAGCTGCCAAAGAAGTGGTCCTGCTGTCCTTGCCTCTCTGCCTGACCATTCACTCCATCTGCCGAGTCTGGTCCTGGGCTGTCCCTCACATGAGCTGATGCAGCTCGCTGAATTGGGAGAGAAAGGTGGCCCTCTAGCAGCTGAGTAGTGTCCGCTTAATTAGCTTGCAAAACCTCACCCTCCCTTGAGATGTTTGCTTTGAAATCAAGCATTTCTGTGGCACGCAAAGTCACAAACTGCGGGTACCACTTTGAAAGCCATGTTGTTTATTGACAGGCATTACACAGTCTTCATCATTTACATGTTCTGCTCTTAAGGATAAGCCCATTGTTTCCCTTTATGAAGCATATTAATTCGTATAAGGACTATGCTGGACTTCTGTCCTGGTTTCGGCTGGGATAGAGTTAATTTTCTTCATAGAAACTAGCATAGTGCTGTGTTTTGGATTTAGTACTACAAGAATGTTGATAACACACTGATGTTTTTAGTTGTTGTCAAGCAGTGCTCAGACTACTCATGGACTTCTTGAGCTTCTCCTGCTCGGCCAGGTGCATAACAAGCTGGGAGGGAGCACAGCTAGGACAGCTGACCCAAACTGGCCAAAGTCCATACCATAGAACGTCATGCTCAGGGGGAGTTGGTCGGTCGGTCGGTTGTGGGGAGAGTGGTTGCTGCTTGGGGACTGATCGCAGCTCGGGGAGTGATTGTGGCTCGGGACGGGCTGGGCATCAGTCGGCGGGTGGTGAGCAATTGCATTGTGCATTATTCGTTTTGTATATTCTGTATATTGTGTTACCATTCTCATTATTACTATTATTTTCTCTTATTAAACTGTCTTTATCTCAGCCCACAGCTCTAACCTTTTCTCTCCTTCCTGGTTCTCTCCCCCATCCCACTGAGGGGGGGGGGAGTGAGCGAGCGGCTGCATGGTGCTTAGTTGCCAGCCGGGTTAAACCACGACAACTTCTCATAACTCCTCCCTTCATTTCCATGCCTTTGTCAAAGTCTCTGTAGTGCCTTAATCTGTGAATGTCCACCAAGCACTTCAGAAAAATAATTACTCAAGTCTCCTTGATTTTCAGCCCAAATGTTATAAACAGCCTGACTAGTGAGCAGGACTGTGTGTGCATCTATTGCATGCAGAAAGCCAAGGTGAAGCTATGTTTGAATCCACAGGTCATGTAACTCGGGGAGCTATTGGTTGTCAATAGTCTGTGCAGGGTCTAGGTACAGAATTGCAAGGGGGTTGACCATGAGAAGCCGCAATCTGAAGTAAATTATGTTCAGCACTGAATGTAGAACGACAGTCTGTTGTGATTAGGATACCCTCTGTTGCTATCCAAATGGACAGAAACTTTTCCCAGGATTTCTTTGTTCCTTTCTACTTTTGCAGAAATCCAGATCGTGAAACATACGTTGCAGTAGCCAGGTCTGTGTAATGGCTTTTGGAATAATCAACTCTCTGGCTGTACGTAGAAGGATTAAACTCCTTTTCCATCAGAATTTCTCTACTTGCAAGCAGCAATCGTATTTGTTTGGGTGGGTCTTTGCCCCCACAGTGATAGATGAGTCTTGCTTCATTTTTGAAAGTTTTTAGGGTATGTTTCAGAAATAGAGGCTTCACATCATTGTTAATAAAGTGGTAGAGATTTTCCCAAGAAAATGGTGAGTTGAATTACAACCTGGGCTTGCAGGAGAAAAGATTGCTCATTTTTGGCCTTGATATGAAATGAGTTTTGACCTCCACATTCCATGATCACCCCATACGTGATGCGCTTGGCTGAGTTACGGGAACTGAACTGCTTTTGTTACTCAGAGAGGGAAGGTACTCCTTTGACTGCCTCTTAGGAAGGGCAAGGAGAGGG